>JAYXIM010000744.1:0-17443 GCA_037575425.1 Anastrepha fraterculus | reverse complement strand
CCATAGAGCACACCAAACAGTGACTTTTTGAGGATGTAACGGCGTCTCAGCAATGGCTTGTGGATTATGTTCACTCCAAATGCGACAATTTTGCTTATTGACATACCCATTCAACCAAAAGTGAGCTTCATCGCTGAACAAAATTTTCTTCGATGCGTCGCGCGAACCGAACCATTATTTTCGTAATAAATTTGCACGATTTGCAAACGTTGTTCAGGTGTAAGTCTATTCATTATGAAATGGCAAACCAAACTGAGCATAAATCAAGTGACAGCTGTCAAAAAGACCATCTACGAAAACAGTAGTGCCAACTTGAAAACCTAACCTCTAAAAAAAACACCCTTTATATGCATGTAGAGGCATAAAGTGAGTGTGTGCGGTTATATGAACAACATGCGAATATGCAATGTTTTGCTTAGAATAGAAACATCTATGTCCTTGATGTTAATGAATGGTTTACAAAGTTAATTTCTTATGTGAATATTTTGAAATAATTTTGATAATACACTTAATACCAATACAATTTAGATAATTAGTTACTTAAATTTTCACATTCATACATGCTTATACTTAGAATTAGTTTATTCATCTCACAAGAAATAATCCATTTGCGTATGCAAAATGCCGACGGCAAATAAGCATGAAAGAAAAAAGACTTTACATTTCAATGCAAACGCTATATTTAATTCTATTGACTACGCTCCGCTATGTAAATCCTCTTCTGTCAACTTTTCCAAGGCCGTGGTGAAATAATAAAAATTTCTTACCCGCGTTTTGTTACATTTGACATTTAACATGCTCATTCGTTCTTGAGCCTTCTCTATGAATTTACGTTCTCTGGTATAAGTATAAATACGACTGTCAAATATGTTGGCAGTCAGTCCAGTATTAACATAGTGCTAAGAACTACCCTAAAATTAAATCCAAAATAAAAAATTTATATATTTTGTTACATTTGACATTTAACATGCTCATTCGTTCTTGAGCCTTCTCTATGAATTTACGTTCTCTGGTATAAGTATAAATACGACTGTCAAATATGTTGGCAGTCAGTCCAGTATTAACATAGTGCTAAGAACTACCCTAAAATTAAATCCAAAATAAAAAATTTATATATTTTTCCAAAGTCAAGCAAGTTCTTAACTATCTTCCAAGTCTTTAACTGGCGATCCTGCCAGGAGTATCATATACATAGATGCTCCAGTGAACGGACCAAAAAAATAGTCATCCTTATCGTAGCAAGGACATACATACATAATCGTTCAGAATAAAGGACAAAATCTTATGCAAAAAAAAATAAAGGCTGTAAAGAAAAGAAGTGAAAATACAACGAACAAAGAAATAAAAGATTTAGTGATAGGAAAACTATTCGAGTTTCTTTCATTAAATATAAAAACTGTGATATAATTCTCATAGAAAGGAGCAGATGAGAAAATATTAGGAACAAATCGACGTGAACACCATGTATCAGCAGAAATATGGTACAACTATAACCAGCCGGCATCACAATTATCAAAACCAGAACCCATGGACACAACGTCTGGAAACACAGCATTCAGACAACCAACTCAGCATCAAAACAACTACTACGACGTGAATAGAAGCAATAAAAATTGGAAAAGACCACGAGGTAACAGTGGCCAGTTCACCAATCAATACCAACAACCAAAAATCATGCGGAACAACAACTTAACATCCGAAGAAGACAACTCTATCACAATTGTAGAGACAGGTAGACAAAATCATTTAGTAATTAAGTATTTAAACTAATAAGCGGGTTGTCCAGTGTAGTAATGAATGATGGGAAAGTAAATAATAATGTTTTAATAGATACAGGTGCAACCCATAACTATGTTAAGAAAACTTTAAAATTTAATAAAACCAAAAAAGTAAAACCATTACAAGTGATATCAATGCATGGTAATTCTATAATTGATACGAAACAAACTATTAAGTTTATGAATGAAGATTTAGATTTTTTTGAGGTAGATGAGATAAATGGATTTGATTTGATACTAAGATGGAACGAAACAAAAAAATTGAACGTGGTTATAAATTTGAACAAGATGACATTGGAGGCGTTAAGACTGTCGGAAATTAGTGAAAAGAAAATTATGTAAATTACACTATAGCGATAGACATGTATAGAACAGAAATCGATAGGTTAATGAAGGACAATAATGTCATAGGACCGTCATCCTTCACTGCAAGGATTGAAGCTGGCATACGAACAGATACAAAGGATCCTATATGGACCAAACAATATGACGTAGTTCGTAATAAAGAAATTGACAAATTATTGAAAGGGAATAATACAAAAAAGCTACAGCCCAGTGACTTTTTGAGGATGTAACGGCGTCTCAGCAATGGCTTGTGGATTATGTTCACTCCAAATGCGACAATTTTGCTTATTGACATACCCATTCAACCAAAAGTGAGCTTCATCGCTGAACAAAATTTTCTTCGATGCGTCGCGCGAACCGAACCATTATTTTCGTAATAAATTTGCACGATTTGCAAACGTTGTTCAGGTGTAAGTCTATTCATTATGAAATGGCAAACCAAACTGAGCATAAATCAAGTGACAGCTGTCAAAAAGACCATCTACGAAAACAGTAGTGCCAACTTGAAAACCTAACCTCTAAAAAAAACACCCTTTATATGCATGTAGAGGCATAAAGTGAGTGTGTGCGGTTATATGAACAACATGCGAATATGCAATGTTTTGCTTAGAATAGAAACATCTATGTCCTTGATGTTAATGAATGGTTTACAAAGTTAATTTCTTATGTGAATATTTTGAAATAATTTTGATAATACACTTAATACCAATACAATTTAGATAATTAGTTACTTAAATTTTCACATTCATACATGCTTATACTTAGAATTAGTTTATTCATCTCACAAGAAATAATCCATTTGCGTATGCAAAATGCCGACGGCAAATAAGCATGAAAGAAAAAAGACTTTACATTTCAATGCAAACGCTATATTTAATTCTATTGACTACGCTCCGCTATGTAAATCCTCTTCTGTCAACTTTTCCAAGGCCGTGGTGAAATAATAAAAATTTCTTACCCGCGTTTTGTTACATTTGACATTTAACATGCTCATTCGTTCTTGAGCCTTCTCTATGAATTTACGTTCTCTGGTATAAGTATAAATACGACTGTCAAATATGTTGGCAGTCAGTCCAGTATTAACATAGTGCTAACAACTACCCTAAAATTAAATCCAAAATAAAAAATTTATATATTTTGTTACATTTGACATTTAACATGCTCATTCGTTCTTGAGCCTTCTCTATGAATTTACGTTCTCTGGTATAAGTATAAATACGACTGTCAAATATGTTGGCAGTCAGTCCAGTATTAACATAGTGCTAAGAACTACCCTAAAATTAAATCCAAAATAAAAAATTTATATATTTTTCCAAAGTCAAGCAAGTTCTTAACTATCTTCCAAGTCTTTAACTGGCGATCCTGCCAGGAGTATCATATACATAGATGCTCCAGTGAACGGACCAAAAAAATAGTCATCCTTATCGTAGCAAGGACATACATACATAATCGTTCAGAATAAAGGACAAAATCTTATGCAAAAAAAAATAAAGGCTGTAAAGAAAAGAAGTGAAAATACAACGAACAAAGAAATAAAAGATTTAGTGATAGGAAAACTATTCGAGTTTCTTTCATTAAATATAAAAACTGTGATATAATTCTCATAGAAAGGAGCAGATGAGAAAATATTAGGAACAAATCGACGTGAACACCATGTATCAGCAGAAATATGGTACAACTATAACCAGCCGGCATCACAATTATCAAAACCAGAACCCATGGACACAAAGTCTGGAAACACAGCATTCAGACAACCAACTCAGCATCAAAACAACTACTACGACGTGAATAGAAGCAATAAAAATTGGAAAAGACCACGAGGTAACAGTGGCCAGTTCACCAATCAATACCAACAACCAAAAATCATGCGGAACAACAACTTAACATCCGAAGAAGACAACTCTATCACAATTGTAGAGACAGGTAGACAAAATCATTTAGTAATTAAGTATTTAAACTAATAAGCGGGTTGTCCAGTGTAGTAATGAATGATGGGAAAGTAAATAATAATGTTTTAATAGATACAGGTGCAACCCATAACTATGTTAAGAAAACTTTAAAATTTAATAAAACCAAAAAAGTAAAACCATTACAAGTGATATCAATGCATGGTAATTCTATAATTGATACGAAACAAACTATTAAGTTTATGAATGAAGATTTAGATTTTTTTGAGGTAGATGAGATAAATGGATTTGATTTGATACTAAGATGGAACGAAACAAAAAAATTGAACGTGGTTATAAATTTGAACAAGATGACATTGGAGGCGTTAAGACTGTCGGAAATTAGTGAAAAGAAAATTATGTAAATTACACTATAGCGATAGACATGTATAGAACAGAAATCGATAGGTTAATGAAGGGCAATAATGTCATAGGACCGTCATCCTTCACTGCAAGGATTGAAGCTGGCATACGAACAGATACAAAGGATCCTATATGGACCAAACAATATGACGTAGTTCGTAATAAAGAAATTGACAATTATTGAAAGGGAATAATACAAAAAAGCTACAGCCCATACAATTCACTCATGTTAACCGTACATAAGAAAGATATAGATGAGAGCGGAAAACCTAAAAGGCGTATAGTTACGTTAGGTTAGCCTAGTTGGCAATAAGCCACGCATAGACCTTTTGGTCCCTAGCGATACCAGATGGCGACCGACCTCTATGAATACCGAAAGTAGACATCATGTAGGATGTCAGCGCTTTTGGCGAATTTAAGCAGAGCTGGGAGATCCGCTTTTGAGACGTCCTCCTGATCCTCAAACAACGGGGCTCCCAGGCATTTTACACGCGTTTTTAATAATGCCGGACAAACGCACAGAAGGTGTTCTAAAGTTTCCTCAACATCCTCTCTACATTTCCTACATTTGTCCCTGTTAGCAATACCTATCTTGTACGCATGTGCAGCCAATATATTATGACCTGTTAGCATACCTATGATAGCTCTGCAGTCCTTTCGCGAGAGCGTAAGTACGAATGGAGTCAGTTTTTTATCGCTAGCTCTACACATGAGCATTGCTGTTTAGCATGTAGTCAGATTAGTCCACCTAGCTTCCACTCGCCTTTTCATGTAGTCGTCCATTTCATTGTATATTGTATTTAGCGGTTTTAGTATGTCGTTCCCTTGTTTAAAATTTAGTCTAACATCACTTTTTGCTATCTCATCTACTATTTCGATCCCCATAATGCCTTTGTGTCCAGGTACCCAGTAGATATGCAGCCTACTGTTTGCGACTAGCCTTTCTATGGCCTCCCTTCTCCATTGAACATTTCTGGACTTAATACAATATGAGCTTATTGCTTTTATTGCTGCTTGACTGTCCACGTATATATTAATTGTTAAGTTCTTTCTTGTCCTAGTGCAGGCTAGCTCCGCGGCTTTCCCCACAGCAAAACCTTCCGCTTGGAAAATACTGCTGTGGTCTAGCAGCTTGATAGGCTGCCCTATCCCTAGTTTTGAGCAGTAAATACCCGATCCCACTCCGTCTAAAGTTTTAGAGCCGTCTGTATAGATGTGAAAAGTTCTATGGCCCGGCTTCATGCCTTTGTGCCATCCCTCCTCTTCACTTGTAGTGCGAAGCCTTCTCTCCCAATTAAAGTACGGAGTCATGTAGTCTGTATAACCTGAGCTCCACTTGGCTATTGAGCTGTGTCCGAAGGTTCTGCAGGTGAATACTCCAGCAGCCACTAACCTCCTCGCGGATTTCGCTGCCAGGTTTTCCGCCACAAGGTCAATAGGTGGCATGCTGAGTATCATTTCCAACGCCGCCGTTGGAGTGGTTTTCATCGCTCCTGTTATGCACAGGGCAGCGAGTCGTTGAATCCTTTCCAGTGGCATTAAGTATGTCAGTTTTCTTGTCGCAGTACACCATACTAAGGCCCCGGCCCTGTCATGTAGGTCTCCTTGCCGCGGGGATGAGGCTTAAGTGGTGAGTTAACCCCATGAGAGGGCAGCTCCATATGGGAATTGGGTATCCAATCGTCCGCGGAACGGCGGAATTGGTGGCCACCCAAGTACTATGTGGGGAGTACCGTACCGGCAACCTGGCAGGAGGTATAAAATGCATTTTATCACAATGTGGAGGATAACAAAGGATCTCTCTGCACGAGGTAACCCTCTTTCGGGAAATCCTCCCATCGAGCAATCGACGGCTCGGGCAACGGATGTGCAGGCCCGAACCCCACATTCCCCTATGACCGGAACTGACACCCAGGGTTCCGGAGGAAGCGCCTTACTAGTGGTGAAACAGGGCTCATTGGCTATGCCAATAGAGAGCCGAGTGAGTGTGAGCGATATACCGTCGTCGAAACGATCTGAAGCAACTGAACAAGTTGTGGAGGATGTGGAGATGGCAGACAATCTCTAAGTAGACTCAGACGGATCTCTGGTACCGAGGAAGTCTTTGACAACGGTTAAGCCTGGTGCGAATCAGGTAAGTACCGGTAAAAAGACTGAAGTTATTGGAGAGTCAAACGCAGGTGTTGGTCTAACCGCAAGGCAGATCAAACGAAGAAGACAGAAGGCGAGGCAAGCCGAAGCACTAGCTAAGGCAGGGACTCTAGCTCCGTCAACTTTGACACCTGTAACGGAAACGGGAAAGCGTGTCAGAACAGAGGATTCCTCTGAAGCGCTGCGCTCTTCCGGAAACGAAACTGGGTCTGTGCCAACGACCGGGAAGAGGAGAAAGGCAAAGAAGAGGAAAGTCGAGAGACGGAATTCGGAAATGCTTGAATCTTTGACCCAATCCAACGCAGACAAACGTTTGCCCGACAAGGCAAAAGCTAAGGGACCTCAAATGTCGAATGACACTCTTCCGTCAACGTCTGGCGAATCATTCGCGAGAATGGCAGCAAAGACAATGACGGTGGAGATACATACCGACAATCAAGACGGTCTACTGTCCAAAGGGCAACAAGACTATCTTGACAGCTATCTTTAGAAAGCTATAGGTGAGTCGAAAGACGCGCCGCCTTTCGAGGTCGAAAAGCGTGGTGGACGGCATCGTTAAGGTGCACTGTTCCAATGCTTTTTCCTGAGAATGGCTTCAAAAAGCGATAGCAAAGATTCCAGCTTGCGAAAACAGCAAGTTCATTCTTGTTGAGAGTAGCAAAGAAAGGCTGGTACGAGCGGGTGTCTGGATTCCGGGTCCTTCCTGTAATTCAGCAGAACTCCTCACAAGCATCCATGTTTAGAACAAGGATCTTGACACGACTCTCTGGAAAGTATACTCATGCACCAGGCAGAAATCCGCTACATTTCGGAGGCGGGTTCCCACCTGGTACTGGGTATCGATCTTGGGTCCCTCAAGGTTCTTAAGTCGAAGTACGAGTGCCGTCCTCACCTACATCTTGGGCGAATCAACTTCCGCGTCCAGGATAAGGTGGAGGACAAAGCGTAAATATACTCAGTCTCATGACTGAAGTAATATTTACGCAGATAAATCTGCAGCATAGCAAAGCGTCTTCGGCTCTCTTGTGCCGTAGGCATGCAAAACTGCAAACAAACCCACACATAATACTAATACAAGAACCATGGGTATGTCACAAGCGTATCTGTTGTCTAGGTGCTATGTCGTGGGGACAAATACTTCATTGTGAAGGGAATGTGAGACCGCGAGCATGTATTATCATGCCGAGGTTGATCGAACACACGATGTTAAAAGAGCTATGCTCCGTAGATATCGTTGCTGCAAAAATAAAGTACTTGAAAAGTGCGAACAGTATCGAAGCTATCATAGTTTCGGCCTACCTACCCTACGACTCTTTACAGCCACCTCCTTCGAGGGAGCTAAGAGAAGTGGTCAAGTACGCAGAATCCAATAATCTGGGGCTAATAGTGGGCTGTGATGCAAATTCACAGAACATTGTGTGGCGAAGCAGCAAATGCAACCCCAGAGGTCTCAAGTTACTGGATTTTACCCTGTCATCCGATTTGGTCGTTCAAAACACTGTATGTGAGGTGCCAGTACTGTATTACCACTCAAATATATGTACTTTCCGTCCCCTTTTTACATAAAGTAAGGAGTAAAAACATAACGCAAATATTCGTGTCGATTAATAAAGACCACCAATTTGGATACAAATTTATTAGTTAGTGGATTGGACTAATCCTTGATACTTGGGTTCGTGTTTTTGGTTTTTCATAGCGTTATATTTTCGATGAAATTAAGTCTAAAATGAGGGTCAACATTGTTTTTTTCTGACTCTTTTCAACAATACAAATACGTCTTTATTTCGGACAATAAAAACACTGTGCGACGGAGTCAAGCAAGTTCTGCGTCGGCCGCACAGAAAAAAATTAGGCAATTCTCAAAAAGTACTGGAATTCGGTGTTATAAGCATAATGAAGATGTAAACATAGATACAGCAAAAGAAAAGCAGTATTCTGCGTTTTAAATAAATTATTAACTTCACGGCTATATTACTTATTTCGTATATTTTTCATTAATTGGATAACCCCATATGTGAAGTTATATCTTAATTAAGTATTTACCTTTTATGAGAAAGCAAAACGGAATGGGTATGGAATTTTTAATGGTACGAAATTTCAAACGCGTAATCTTGTTTTAAACTAACGGCGCTTTTTTTACATCATGATTCTGCGCTCACTTGGCACTGAGCAGCTAAAACAATCATCGTTCGCTACTTCTGTCGCCATTCCGTGGCGCATTTAGAAAACATGTTTACATACATATATTGATTATATGCATACTTATGAATATACGAAGATGCGGGCGCTTGCCACGACAAAAATTGACGGCTCACCAAATATATATGTATATGTCAAGGCGAATCTATTTAAGGTGATAGCGGTTGTACAAAAACATGAAGATACATGCTTTTTGGGCACAAGTATCAAAATGATTATAACCAAGGCGAATTGGTTTGAAAATAATGCAAATTAAACAAAGTTTTTCGGCTATCGAGGGCATAGGGCAGCCACTTTGCAATTCGGTTATGGAAAATTTCATGAAAAGGATATTGTCCTGTAAGCGAGGTGGTGGTGGTCATTTGCCTGTTGTTATTTTCCACTATTAAGGGCATACCTTCCTTTTTATAATGAAATAAACATCCGATCATTCATATTAAAAAATATAATTTTTCTTTGAATATCAAAATAACACCTCTTATTGGAAGACCCTTTCGAATTCATGATAACTATGACTATGAAGTTGTGAGATAACTTCAGATAATTACATTCGCTCCTTACTTTGCAAAGCTAGCGTACTACGTGGCTTTGAAGAGAGCACATATGTATATAAATTGGTGTACATGTAGGGGTATATAAAAAAACTGCTAATTTGCAAATTAAACATTACATACATATATGAATTTGTAAAATTTTTTAAACTAATACCTATTTGGATACAGAATAACTATATTGCAGCACTGAATATCAGTCAGCGCCTGACATGTGTTAATTTCGTGGCAGTCAGGTACCAACGTAATTACCCTTTCTTGAATGCCACGGTAGTTAAAGAATGATTTCATTCACAAATAATAAATAAAAATAGTTTATAAATTCTAAGTATAATCATGCAGGGCTGAAAAAATCCAAACATATGTATTTTAAGAATAGCAAAAGATAAACATATGTTAAGAATAACAAAAGATAAACATATGTATTTTAAGAATAACATAAACATATGTTAAGAATAACAAAAGATAAAAATGTTTCTCCTAAACAGCAAACAAAGAAGCTTATATACAAATCGTGCACCTAAAACAGTAAGATAAGCATAAGTATAAATACGACTGTCAAATATGTTGGCAGTCAGTCCAGTATTAACATAGTGTTAAGAACTACCCTAAAATAAAATTCATAAAAATAAATCTTGGTAAACACTGGCCGCCGCTGCGGTCTTTTTGGTCTCTTTAACAGGCAGCAACATGTTGTGGCATATATTTTTCATGTACAATGAGAGGTCGTAACATTTCAAACATTTACATATCTCCAGGCGCGCTGAGATGTCACCACGATCCACCATGCGTATCGCGATTTTGTTTCCTTCAGAAAATACTCTTTGTATTCATCCATCCATACGTGAGCGACGTCATGCTTCATGGTATTCTTACCATCGGGCACTAATTGGGTCGCCTTTTTTGGAAAATGTGTCTTACACGCAAACAGGGATATATTTTTATAGTGTCATAACATTGCTAGACATGAAAGAATATTTCAATATTTTTTCCACCCCAGATATCCATTCCGTCATCGAAAGCACCAATGTCTTTGAAATACTGTCGATTTACCGCAGATAAGCCACCAGCCATTCTTGGTGCTTTAAATGGACGTTTAAAGTTTTCATCTTTTTTCAAAGTGGCTTTTGGCAAAGTGATCCACTTGCAATGTAACCCCCATCAGAAGAATTGCAAGAGCTACCAATGTATCCAGAAAAGGTCACAGTTTGGTGCGGTTTATGGGCTGGAGGTATCATTTGACCGTACTTCTTCAAAGATGCTGCGAATCGTAGCGTAACTGTGAATGGTAAGCGCTACGGTGAAATGATATGAAACTTTTTTTTGCCCAAAATGCAAGAGCTTGACATGCATGATATGTGGTTTCAGCAAGACGGTGCCACATGCCACACAGCACGCGTAACAATGGGCTTGTTGAGAGGCGAGTTCGGTGAACATTTTATTTCACGTTCGGAACCTGTCAATTGGCCACCCAGATCGTGCGATATAACGTCTTTAGATTATTTTGGGGCTATGTTAAAGCTCATGTCTATTCAGACAAGCCTGCTTCAATTAATGCATTGGAAGACAACATTAAAGCATTTATATGTGAGATTCCGGCCGAAACATTCGAAAGAGTATGCCAAAATTGGACTAAGCGGATGGACCATTTGAAGCGCAGTCGCGGTCAACATTTACATGAAATAATCTTCAAACATTAAATTATATGGCCTGTACTATCGATTTAAATAAAAATGTCAAAGAATTGTACGTGTGTTTTTTTGAAAAACTTTCCTATATCTCTTACAAAATCACCCTTTATGTAGGCGAGTCTAGGAAAACAAGCATATGGCATACGCACCTCCCATACGTGAACGTATGTATAAATTCCTCGCTAACTTTAGCTACAACCAAAATCTGAAACATAAATTGAGACACATATGGAAGACAAAAATATTATATTGCATACTCGTTACAACCTTTTAAAAAATTACGCATAAACCTTGTTGATCTTGTTGAACATCGTTTCTAATGGGGCTGGATTTAACAAATGATCTTTAAAAATGTAAGAAGCAATGAAAGTTCTAAACAAAGTAAATTTCGCCTTGGCGTACTGCTGTATCTGTGCCTATAGACTGGGGGAAGGCATGTTTTATTGAATAAATAATAAATAAAAGGTGTATATTTTTATTATTATAACTTTTATAGATGTATGTACAAACATGTATGTACATATGTATATGTACACATAGAGGATATAGTTGGAGCATAGGACGTCAATGGTAATAAATGGTAGGTATAAAATTATCTAATTTATGCGACATAAATATTTGAATAAAATAAAGAATCGGCGAAACAAAATTTTGCAATAGCATCAAATATGCTACATTTGTGCGTAGTTACAAATGTTTACATTAATTAATACATATATTACATATATACATATATACCCCAGTATGTAGATTTGTGGTAACCCTGCTTGTGTGCTTTGGAAAATACAAATCGACAACGCCTTGGCTTCGTACCGCATTCTTTTTGTGTATACGAGGGAAGACATCATTACTCGCGACTCTTTTTCACCCTTCAAACAATTTTTGTATCAAATATAGACATATCTGGTAATGTTGAAAAAATGTTGTATCCATTACCAAAGGCAGAGCCGTATTAGAAAAAGTTAGGAAAAAAACTGGACTTTTCTCTCTATCACTGATTCCTACGTAAATCTATACTAATATTATAAAGAGGAAAAGTTTGTTTGTTTGTTTGTTTGTTTGTTTGTAACGAATAGGCTCAAAGACTACTGGACCGATTTTAATAATTCTTTCACCATTCGAAAACTACATTATCCAAGGCTAACATGGATTACATTTTATTTTGGAAAAAAATAGGGTTCCGTAAGATATTTGGATTTTTCGGACACAAACTGAAAAAAATCTTATATATAAAATAAAGTCAACTTTTTGTGTGTGTTCGCTAACCGGCCGTGTCTGCACCGAATTAAACCAAACTTACACACAATGTTAAGAAGGTATTGAAGATGGTTTCCGTATAGTTTGGATACCTATTGGTGGATAGGGCTCGAGATATAGGTCAAAACGTGGACCCGGGTAACCTTCGGATGTGTATGTACAATATGGGTATCAAATGGAAGCTGTTGGTGAATGCTTTAGTTCAGAGTATTTTCCATGCCGCTCCGTGCTAGGGTCTCGAGATAGAGACCAAAACGTGGACCCAAAGACAATGACGGTGGAGATACATACCGACAATCAAGACGGTCTACTGTCCAAAGGGCAACAAGACTATCTTGACAGCTATCTTTAGAAAGCTATAGGTGAGTCGAAAGACGCGCCGCCTTTCGAGGTCGAAAAGCGTGGTGGACGGCATCGTTAAGGTGCACTGTTCCAATGCTTTTTCCTGAGAATGGCTTCAAAAAGCGATAGCAAAGATTCCAGCTTGCGAAAACAGCAAGTTCATTCTTGTTGAGAGTAGCAAAGAAAGGCTGGTACGAGCGGGTGTCTGGATTCCGGGTCCTTCCTGTAATTCAGCAGAACTCCTCACAAGCATCCATGTTTAGAACAAGGATCTTGACACGACTCTCTGGAAAGTATACTCATGCACCAGGCAGAAATCCGCTACATTTCGGAGGCGGGTTCCCACCTGGTACTGGGTATCGATCTTGGGTCCCTCAAGGTTCTTAAGTCGAAGTACGAGTGCCGTCCTCACCTACATCTTGGGCGAATCAACTTCCGCGTCCAGGATAAGGTGGAGGACAAAGCGTAAATATACTCAGTCTCATGACTGAAGTAATATTTACGCAGATAAATCTGCAGCATAGCAAAGCGTCTTCGGCTCTCTTGTGCCGTAGGCATGCAAAACTGCAAACAAACCCACACATAATACTAATACAAGAACCATGGGTATGTCACAAGCGTATCTGTTGTCTAGGTGCTATGTCGTGGGGACAAATACTTCATTGTGAAGGGAATGTGAGACCGCGAGCATGTATTATCATGCCGAGGTTGATCGAACACACGATGTTAAAAGAGCTATGCTCCGTAGATATCGTTGCTGCAAAAATAAAGTACTTGAAAAGTGCGAACAGTATCGAAGCTATCATAGTTTCGGCCTACCTACCCTACGACTCTTTACAGCCACCTCCTTCGAGGGAGCTAAGAGAAGTGGTCAAGTACGCAGAATCCAATAATCTGGGGCTAATAGTGGGCTGTGATGCAAATTCACAGAACATTGTGTGGCGAAGCAGCAAATGCAACCCCAGAGGTCTCAAGTTACTGGATTTTACCCTGTCATCCGATTTGGTCGTTCAAAACACTGTATGTGAGGTGCCAGTACTGTATTACCACTCAAATATATGTACTTTCCGTCCCCTTTTTACATAAAGTAAGGAGTAAAAACATAACGCAAATATTCGTGTCGATTAATAAAGACCACCAATTTGGATACAAATTTATTAGTTAGTGGATTGGACTAATCCTTGATACTTGGGTTCGTGTTTTTGGTTTTTCATAGCGTTATATTTTCGATGAAATTAAGTCTAAAATGAGGGTCAACATTGTTTTTTTCTGACTCTTTTCAACAATACAAATACGTCTTTATTTCGGACAATAAAAACACTGTGCGACGGAGTCAAGCAAGTTCTGCGTCGGCCGCACAGAAAAAAATTAGGCAATTCTCAAAAAGTACTGGAATTCGGTGTTATAAGCATAATGAAGATGTAAACATAGATACAGCAAAAGAAAAGCAGTATTCTGCGTTTTAAATAAATTATTAACTTCACGGCTATATTACTTATTTCGTATATTTTTCATTAATTGGATAACCCCATATGTGAAGTTATATCTTAATTAAGTATTTACCTTTTATGAGAAAGCAAAACGGAATGGGTATGGAATTTTTAATGGTACGAAATTTCAAACGCGTAATCTTGTTTTAAACTAACGGCGCTTTTTTTACATCATGATTCTGCGCTCACTTGGCACTGAGCAGCTAAAACAATCATCGTTCGCTACTTCTGTCGCCATTCCGTGGCGCATTTAGAAAACATGTTTACATACATATATTGATTATATGCATACTTATGAATATACGAAGATGCGGGCGCTTGCCACGACAAAAATTGACGGCTCACCAAATATATATGTATATGTCAAGGCGAATCTATTTAAGGTGATAGCGGTTGTACAAAAACATGAAGATACATGCTTTTTGGGCACAAGTATCAAAATGATTATAACCAAGGCGAATTGGTTTGAAAATAATGCAAATTAAACAAAGTTTTTCGGCTATCGAGGGCATAGGGCAGCCACTTTGCAATTCGGTTATGGAAAATTTCATGAAAAGGATATTGTCCTGTAAGCGAGGTGGTGGTGGTCATTTGCCTGTTGTTATTTTCCACTATTAAGGGCATACCTTCCTTTTTATAATGAAATAAACATCCGATCATTCATATTAAAAAATATAATTTTTCTTTGAATATCAAAATAACACCTCTTATTGGAAGACCCTTTCGAATTCATGATAACTATGACTATGAAGTTGTGAGATAACTTCAGATAATTACATTCGCTCCTTACTTTGCAAAGCTAGCGTACTACGTGGCTTTGAAGAGAGCACATATGTATATAAATTGGTGTACATGTAGGGGTATATAAAAAAACTGCTAATTTGCAAATTAAACATTACATAC
This sequence comes from Anastrepha fraterculus, assembly GCA_037575425.1. Taxonomy (NCBI): domain Eukaryota; kingdom Metazoa; phylum Arthropoda; class Insecta; order Diptera; family Tephritidae; genus Anastrepha; species Anastrepha fraterculus. The sequence goes on along the minus strand of JAYXIM010000744.1, from coordinate 2,427 downwards.
ATATATGAATTTGTAAAATTTTTTAAACTAATACCTATTTGGATACAGAATAACTATATTGCAGCACTGAATATCAGTCAGCGCCTGACATGTGTTAATTTCGTGGCAGTCAGGTACCAACGTAATTACCCTTTCTTGAATGCCACGGTAGTTAAAGAATGATTTCATTCACAAATAATAAATAAAAATAGTTTATAAATTCTAAGTATAATCATGCAGGGCTGAAAAAATCCAAACATATGTATTTTAAGAATAGCAAAAGATAAACATATGTTAAGAATAACAAAAGATAAACATATGTATTTTAAGAATAACATAAACATATGTTAAGAATAACAAAAGATAAAAATGTTTCTCCTAAACAGCAAACAAAGAAGCTTATATACAAATCGTGCACCTAAAACAGTAAGATAAGCATAAGTATAAATACGACTGTCAAATATGTTGGCAGTCAGTCCAGTATTAACATAGTGTTAAGAACTACCCTAAAATAAAATTCATAAAAATAAATCTTGGTAAACACTGGCCGCCGCTGCGGTCTTTTTGGTCTCTTTAACAGGCAGCAACATGTTGTGGCATATATTTTTCATGTACAATGAGAGGTCGTAACATTTCAAACATTTACATATCTCCAGGCGCGCTGAGATGTCACCACGATCCACCATGCGTATCGCGATTTTGTTTCCTTCAGAAAATACTCTTTGTATTCATCCATCCATACGTGAGCGACGTCATGCTTCATGGTATTCTTACCATCGGGCACTAATTGGGTCGCCTTTTTTGGAAAATGTGTCTTACACGCAAACAGGGATATATTTTTATAGTGTCATAACATTGCTAGACATGAAAGAATATTTCAATATTTTTTCCACCCCAGATATCCATTCCGTCATCGAAAGCACCAATGTCTTTGAAATACTGTCGATTTACCGCAGATAAGCCACCAGCCATTCTTGGTGCTTTAAATGGACGTTTAAAGTTTTCATCTTTTTTCAAAGTGGCTTTTGGCAAAGTGATCCACTTGCAATGTAACCCCCATCAGAAGAATTGCAAGAGCTACCAATGTATCCAGAAAAGGTCACAGTTTGGTGCGGTTTATGGGCTGGAGGTATCATTTGACCGTACTTCTTCAAAGATGCTGCGAATCGTAGCGTAACTGTGAATGGTAAGCGCTACGGTGAAATGATATGAAACTTTTTTTTGCCCAAAATGCAAGAGCTTGACATGCATGATATGTGGTTTCAGCAAGACGGTGCCACATGCCACACAGCACGCGTAACAATGGGCTTGTTGAGAGGCGAGTTCGGTGAACATTTTATTTCACGTTCGGAACCTGTCAATTGGCCACCCAGATCGTGCGATATAACGTCTTTAGATTATTTTGGGGCTATGTTAAAGCTCATGTCTATTCAGACAAGCCTGCTTCAATTAATGCATTGGAAGACAACATTAAAGCATTTATATGTGAGATTCCGGCCGAAACATTCGAAAGAGTATGCCAAAATTGGACTAAGCGGATGGACCATTTGAAGCGCAGTCGCGGTCAACATTTACATGAAATAATCTTCAAACATTAAATTATATGGCCTGTACTATCGATTTAAATAAAAATGTCAAAGAATTGTACGTGTGTTTTTTTGAAAAACTTTCCTATATCTCTTACAAAATCACCCTTTATGTAGGCGAGTCTAGGAAAACAAGCATATGGCATACGCACCTCCCATACGTGAACGTATGTATAAATTCCTCGCTAACTTTAGCTACAACCAAAATCTGAAACATAAATTGAGACACATATGGAAGACAAAAATATTATATTGCATACTCGTTACAACCTTTTAAAAAATTACGCATAAACCTTGTTGATCTTGTTGAACATCGTTTCTAATGGGGCTGGATTTAACAAATGATCTTTAAAAATGTAAGAAGCAATGAAAGTTCTAAACAAAGTAAATTTCGCCTTGGCGTACTGCTGTATCTGTGCCTATAGACTGGGGGAAGGCATGTTTTATTGAATAAATAATAAATAAAAGGTGTATATTTTTATTATTATAACTTTTATAGATGTATGTACAAACATGTATGTACATATGTATATGTACACATAGAGGATATAGTTGGAGCATAGGACGTCAATGGTAATAAATGGTAGGTATAAAATTATCTAATTTATGCGACATAAATATTTGAATAAAATAAAGAATCGGCGAAACAAAATTTTGCAATAGCATCAAATATGCTACATTTGTGCGTAGTTACAAATGTTTACATTAATTAATACATATATTACATATATACATATATACCCCAGTATGTAGATTTGTGGTAACCCTGCTTGTGTGCTGTGGAAAATACAAATCGACAACGCCTTGGCTTCGTACCGCATTCTTTTTGTGTATACGAGGGAAGACATCATTACTCGCGACT
>JAYXIM010000743.1:0-225252 GCA_037575425.1 Anastrepha fraterculus | reverse complement strand
GATTCCTACGTAAATCTATACTAATATTATAAAGAGGAAAACTTTGTTTGTTTGTTTGTTTGTTTGTTTGTAACGAATAGGCTCAAAGACTACTGGACCGATTTTAATAATTCTTTCACCATTCGAAAACTACATTATCCAAGGCTAACATGGATTACATTTTATTTTGGAAAAAAATAGGGTTCCGTAAGATATTTGGATTTTTCGGACACAAACTGAAAAAAATCTTATATATAAAATAAAGTCAACTTTTTGTGTGTGTTCGCTAACCGGCCGTGTCTGCACCGAATTAAACCAAACTTACACACAATGTTAAGAAGGTATTGAAGATGGTTTCCGTATAGTTTGGATACCTATTGGTGGATAGGGCTCGAGATATAGGTCAAAACGTGGACCCGGGTAACCTTCGGATGTGTATGTACAATATGGGTATCAAATGGAAGCTGTTGGTGAATGCTTTAGTTCAGAGTATTTTCCATGCCGCTCCGTGCTAGGGTCTCGAGATAGAGACCAAAACGTGGACCCTAGAATGTGTTTGTACAATATGGATATCAAATTGAAGCTGTTGGTGAATGCTTTAGTACAGAGTATTTTTCATGCCGCTCCGTGACTGGGGTCTCGAGATATAGGTCAAAACGTGGACCCGGGTAACCTTTGGTTGTGTATGTACAATATGGGTATCAAATGAAAGCTGTTGATAAGTGCTTTAATACGGGGTAATTTTCATACCTATTGATGACTAGGGTCTGGAAATATATGCCAAAACGTGGACCCGCCGTGTCTTTGCACCGAATTAAACCAAACTTACACACATTGTTAAGGAGGTATTGAAGATGGTTTCCGTATAGTTCAAATACCTATTGGTAGATAGGGTCTCGAGATATAGGTCAAAACGTGGACCCGGGTAACCTTCGGATGTGTATGTACAATATGGGTATCAAATGGAAGCTGTTGGTGAATGCTTTAGTTCAGAGTATTTCCATCCGCTCCGTGACTAGGGTCTCGAGATAGAGACCAAAACGTGGACCCTAGAATGTGTTTGTACAATATGAATATCAAATGAAAGCTGTTGATAAGTGCTTTAATACGGGGTAATTTTCATACCTATTGATGACTAGGGTCTCGAAATATATGCCAAAACGTGGACCCGCCGTGTCTTTGAACCGAATTAAACCAAACTTACACACATTGTTAAGTAGGTATTGAAGATGATTCCCGTATAGTTTGAATACCTATTGGTAGATAGGGTCTCGAGATATAGGTCAAAACGTGGACCCGGGTAACCATCGGACGTGTATGTACAATATGGGTATCAAATGGAAGCTGTTGGTGAATGCTTTAGTTCAGAGTATTTTTCATGCCGCTCCGTGACTAGGGTCTCGAGATAGAGACCAAAACGTGGAGCCTAGAATGTGTTTGTACAATATGGATATCAAATTGAAGCTGCTGGTGAATGCCTTAGTACAGAGTATTTTTCATGCCGCTACGTGACTGGGGTCTCGAGATGTAGGTCAAAACGTGGACCCGGGTAACCTTTGGTTGTGTATGTACAATATCGGTATCAAATGAAAGCTGTTGATAAGTGCTTTAATACGGGGTAATTTTCATACCTATTGATGACTAGGGTCTCGAAATATATGCCAAAACGTGGACCTGCCGTGTCTTTGCACCGAATTAAACCAAACTTAGGCACATTGTTAAATAAGTATTGAAAATGGGTTTCGTAAAGTTTGGTTGTAATTCGGAGCAGTGGCAACGGGTACAGCGTTCTTTTGAGGCAGCCATAATGTCGCTTACTTTTTTAACGCTTGGGGCGGAACTGAACTGTCAAATTGACAGTGTGAGTTACAATGTGTCAATATTTCTTTCTGATTTGGATGCCATAAGGAAAAAACGTAAGTGCAACATGTAAAAATTGTTTGTCAATTTTTTTGGAGTGGATTTTGGAACAGTGAATAATTTCTTACGAAATTTGAGAATTTAATGTGAAACCCGAATGAAATTGTGTGTTCGTGGAAAAAACAATTTTTTTCGTTTTTTTTTTTTGAAAAATATAAATGGATAATGGTTAAAAAAGCTCCAATCTATACTAATATTATAAAGAGGAAAACTTTGTTTGTTTGTTTGTAACGAATAGGCTCGAAAACTACTGGACCGATTTTAATAATTCCTTCACCAGTCGAAAACTACATTATCCAAGAGTAACATGGATTACATTTTATTTTGAAAAAAAATAGGGTTCCGTAAGATATTTGGATTTTTCGGACACAAACTGAAAAAAATCTTATATATAAAATAAAGTCAACTTTTTGTGTGTGTTCGCTAACCGGCCGTGTCTGCACCGAATTAAACCAAACTTACACACAATGTTAAGAAGGTATTGAAGATGGTTTCCGTATAGTTTGGATACCTATTGGTGGATATGGCTCGAGATATAGGTCAAAACGTGGACCCGGGTAACCTTCGGATGTGTATGTACAATATGGGTATAAAATGGAAGCTGTTGGTGAATGCTTTAGTTCAGAGTATTTTCCATGCCGCTCCGTGCTAGGGTCTCGAGATAGAGACCAAAACGTGGACCCTAGAATGTGTTTGTACAATATGGATATCAAATTGAAGCTGTTGGTGAATGCTTTAGTACAGAGTATTTTTCATGCCGCTCCGTGACTGGGGTCTCGAGATATAGGTCAAAACGTGGACCCGGGTAACCTTTGGTTGTGTATGTACAATATGGGTATCAAATGAAAGCTGTTGATAAGTGCTTTAATACGGGGTAATTTTCATACCTATTGATGACTAGGGTCTGGAAATATATGCCAAAACGTGGACCCGCCGTGTCTTTGCACCGAATTAAACCAAACTTACACACATTGTTAAGGAGGTATTGAAGATGGTTTCCGTATAGTTCAAATACCTATTGGTAGATAGGGTCTCGAGATATAGGTCAAAACGTGGACCCGGGTAACCTTCGGATGTGTATGTACAATATGGGTATCAAATGGAAGCTGTTGGTGAATGCTTTAGTTCAGAGTATTTCCATCCGCTCCGTGACTAGGGTCTCGAGATAGAGACCAAAACGTGGACCCTAGAATGTGTTTGTACAATATGAATATCAAATGAAAGCTGTTGATAAGTGCTTTAATACGGGGTAATTTTCATACCTATTGATGACTAGGGTCTCGAAATATATGCCAAAACGTGGACCCGCCGTGTCTTTGAACCGAATTAAACCAAACTTACACACATTGTTAAGTAGCTATTGAAGATGATTCCGGTATAGTTTGAATACCTATTGGTAGATAGGGTCTCGAGATATAGGTCAAAACGTGGACCCGGGTAACCTTCGGATGTGTATGTACAATATGGGTATCAAATGGAAGCTGTTGGTGAATGCTTTAGTTCAGAGTATTTTCCATGCCGCTCCGTGCTAGGGTCTCGAGATAGAGACCAAAACGTGGACCCTAGAATGTGTTTGTACAATATGGATATCAAATTGAAGCTGCTGGTGAATGCCTTAGTACAGAGTATTTTTCATGCCGCTACGTGACTGGGGTCTCGAGATGTAGGTCAAAACGTGGACCCGGGTAACCTTTGGTTGTGTATGTACAATATGGGTATCAAATGAAAGCTGTTGATAAGTGCTTTAATACGGGGTAATTTTCATACCTATTGATGACTAGGGTCTGGAAATATATGCCAAAACGTGGACCCGCCGTGTCTTTGCACCGAATTAAACCAAACTTACACACATTGTTAAGGAGGTATTGAAGATGGTTTCCGTATAGTTCAAATACCTATTGGTAGATAGGGTCTCGAGATATAGGTCAAAACGTTGACCCGGGTAACCTTCGGATGTGTATGTACAATATGGGTATCAAATGGAAGCTGTTGGTGAATGCTTTAGTTCAGAGTATTTCCATCCGCTCCGTGACTAGGGTCTCGAGATAGAGACCAAAACGTGGACCCTAGAATGTGTTTGTACAATATGAATATCAAATGAAAGCTGTTGATAAGTGCTTTAATACGGGGTAATTTTCATACCTATTGATGACTAGGGTCTCGAAATATATGCCAAAACGTGGACCCGCCGTGTCTTTGCACCGAATTAAACCAAACTTATGCACATTGTTAAGTAAGTATTGAAAATGGGTTTCGTAAAGTTTGGTTGTAATTCGGAGCAGTGGCAACGGGTACAGCGTTCTTTTGAGCCAGCCATAATGTCGCTTACTTTTTTAACGCTTGGGGCGGAACTGAACTGTCAAATTGACAGTGTGAGTTACAATGTGTCAATATTTCTTTCTGATTTGGATGCCATAAGGAAAAAACGTAAGTGCAACATGTAAAAATTGTTTGTCAATTTTTTTGGAGTGGATTTTGGAACAGTGAATAATTTCTTACGAAATTTGAGAATTTAATGTGAAATCCGAATGAAATTGTGTGTTCGTGGAAAAAACAATTTTTTTCATTTTTTTTTTTTTTCAAAAATATAAATGGATAATGGTTAAAAAAGCTCCAATGCTTAATAAAACATATAAATTGAAACGAAAAATTCATGGATGATCAGGAAAAAAGACGATTGTTTATTCATATGCGTTGATTTGAAATTTAAAAACAATCTTCCTTTTTCCTGATTTTCAATTTATATTTTATATTTACTCAAAAACAAATAGAAAAACAAAAAATATTGTTTATGCCAAAGCGCTTGAATAAAGAATAAAGAAATAAATAATATGAAAACCATATATTTTCTGTTCTAAACCATATCTATTCTATTTTAGTGTGCCCAGCGAAGGGGGCCGGGTTTGCTAGTATATTAATATTTAGTTAGATTTTCAAACAAAAACATATGGCCTACATATATAAACAATGGTTTTGGTTTTAATTTAGACCAATTATTCAGCAACCTAGTTAAAGTGAATGAGCTCAGCGAGAAGACCAGTGAAAGAGAAGTTTTGTGACGCTTTACGTAGAACAAAAAGCTTTTCTGTTACAGAAGGTGAATAAATAAATATATACATGACCTGCACTGGAATGATTCAAAAAGAGACATTTTTAGTCTCCTCATCTTACGCTTTAATTTCACCAAAAATATAAAATCTACGAAAAAGTAAAGCAGACCCAAAGCCAAACCCGGCTCACAGGACACAGGACAGCATTGCAGGCGGCGACTGGCGCCTAGTGGGTCCCAGCCGTAAAAGAAGAAGTCGATGGGCACGATTATGAAGCAGTACATCCACTTCTGCTAACACCACCGTAAGTCAAGCCAAAAAAGAAACCGCTCTCATAATGAAAGCGGTAATGTCCATCCGAAGAAACCCAAAATGGGGGATGAGCAATAAAGTGAAGATCAAGAGTCACAAGGCACTTCAGCGAGGTCGCAAGAGACCATCTACAGGTAGCGATCATAGATAAAGAAACCAAAACTCCACAATCAATTCAGCAGAATCGGATGGAGAACGATGTGGGAATGTATGGACTTGACAATACGGAAGGTCCTGACCCGGAGTTTGATTCATCGGAAACATTTAGGGGTTATAAGGTAATAAAATGCGCAGATCCATTTTCTCTGGTTTTCCTCGCTTAGCTAAGTGCATGGTATCGGACTTGAAGCTCAAGATGAGCCCCATGAGATCCCGAGAAGACCCAGAGCTCGCACTTGGTTGCCGCCGATGAACGAACCAGGCGAAAAACTGCTTTGGTGTATCAAGCTGCAGAGTAGCAAGATACCAGCTATAAATCAATGGGATCTGATTAAAGTAGAAGAAGCCAAGAAATTCTCCAGACTTTTCCTTTTGGTCATCAGTGAACCATCACTGGAGAAATTTTCCAAGGCGGACACAAAATTCGTTTTGGCATTCGAATGGCCAAAATGAAAATCTTCAAAGGCGAAGCAAGCCCAGAGGAAAACAACACGAAGGAAGTTGACCTCGCAGGTCAGATACATATGGAGGTAAATATAATATACTGTAACATTAGGGATGTTGAGGTTCGTTCAGATAAATCTCTATCATTCAAAAACAGCTACCAGCGATATATATATCCTTTTCAGCGAACAGGATATTCACATTACCTCCATCCAGGAGCCCTGGGTTAAACATGGTAAATTCATGGGGCTAAACAGCAGCATATACAAAAAGGCAGGTAATTCTAGGGCATGCTTTCTTATCACGAAAGGTATAAACGTTTTCCTATGTTCCGATTGCATCATATCAGACATAATGGTAGTAGAAATAGAGGGATTCGGGTTCTAGAACCTAATTTTAATCCCAGTCCACATGTCTCAAGACAGGGTAGCACCACCGGAGGAACTGAAAACGGCTTTCACGCAGTACTAACAGGACATCTGCCTCATGGGGTGTGACGCGAATGCGAGGCATACCATATGGAACAGAAGCGAAACAAACGATAGATGTGAGTCACCGCTTTACTTTATTCTAAATGCTAAGCTCAGTATATGTAACAGATATAACAAACCGACCTTGTTGTTCCTAAGTACAGATATATTTCAAGGATGAGAGAAAGTTTTACATCTTACATTGTTGACAGAGAGCAGTAGTGTGTTTTTAGAGGATTGGATGGTATCAGATAGTGTATCAATGTCTAACCACTGTTTTATACTATTCAATCTACAAGGCAAGACCTATGCTCCCTCCATCTTTAGAAATCCATAGAGAACGATTTGGGATGATTTCATTAGAATATCCAATCGTAAACTAGGGGAAGTAAGAGAGGATACACTCCACCGCCGATCTGGATAGAAAAGTTAGCGTGTTGGAGAGGGTCCTGAAAGAAAATCCAAGAAATCCACATTAATTAGTGTAATCAAAAACAAATCTCCACCATGGTGGCAGGGAGAATTGAAAACGCTCAGATATAAATTAAGGTCAACTTTTAACGAATGTTATCTGACCGACGTACGGAAAAAATTCAAGCAAGCACTTAGGAAAGCTAAATCAAAATCTTGGCAAACCTATTGCACATCAATAGAAAAATCCAGAGAATCCGCAAGGCTGAGCAAGTTACTGTCTAAAGAATACTTCAGTACCACCTTCATTAGAAGAGAGGTTGGAGAGTGGGCAAGCTCTGCACAAGAATCACTACATGCGTTACCTTAATGCCCCTTTTCCCCATTTCCTGTGGGTTCTTCCTGGGGCATGCCAAGAAAGTGGAATACCCAAAAACCTCCAGCACACGAAATAGACTTAATAGTAAATAAATAAAAGATTACCTTTTCGGTTAACAGTTTGAGCAATATGGATGGCATTATGCCAATTATGCTTTAAAGCTCTTGGAGCACATACTCTTAAGTATCTTGAAAGCATGTCTTCGCTTAACTTATATCCCAGAAAGCTGGAGCAGAGTCAAGGTAGTCTTCATACCCAAGGAGAGTAATATCCTAGCCCCGCTAGAGCAGGGCAGCAAAGGAGAAGGTGCTGAAATGGTTCCTTCTCATCCTCCATACATCCAGCGCAAAAAGGACTCGAATGATTCGAAGTCTCATAGCATGCATTCCGCATTGTGGCCCGTGAGAAAACCCACTTGATTAGAGAGTTGATATTTTGTCAGCCTCAGAAGCTCGCCAGAGCGCCTCCGGTCCACACGTCACCTGAAGGATTTCGCGACCTTACACGTTTGAGTACTTGCCCAGTGCTCGCTGAGTTGGCGCGATGCCCATTTTTCCAGGAGCAGACCGCAGGTAGTCAGGCGGCTCCCAATTCTCTGGGCAGCTCGTCCGCCTCACAGTTTCCTGCAATGTCGCTCAGACCAGGAACCCAGATGAGACTTATGTCAAAGAATTCGGGCTCAGTCGAAAGTGAGGTCAAGCCTTGACCAGTTCTGAATGCACCGTCATAGGCCCGAGGGCCCTTGTTGTCACTTGGATGTCGGAGCAAATATTTACTTTCATGACTGTTAGTACGCATGTGAGCAGCCAATCAGCTGCCTCCTTGATTGCGGCTATCCCTGCCTGGAACTCTGCAGTGGTCCGGTAACCTGAATCGAGTCAGATGGGGAGCTCCTCGCAAAAGACTCCTCCGCCAACCTTTCCTTCCAACTTCGATCCATCCGTGAACAAGTTCCCCAGGCCCTGCCCCCAAGTGTAGTCCCCGTCCACTCTTCCCTTGATGGAATATGAGTGGAGTGAGTCCGGTTGGACTGAATGAGAGTATACACTGATCCGTTGACAGGGGGATGAACTCAAAGTTTCTAAGGATTCTTGAGCGTCTATAAGTGAGATTGAGCTTATAGCTGCGGTACGTATAGCGGCAATTCTGCCTGCGATGTCTAGGGGTGCCACATTTAACATTGCGTTGAGCGCCAGAGTAGGAGTCGTTCGAAGCGCGCCACTGATTCCAATGAATGCCGACCTCTTAACTCTCTCCAGATTCTTCATCAATGAAGTCTTCTCTAATGACTTTCAACAGACTATGACTCAATATAACGAGATAGGCTTTACAATAGTATTATATAGCCAGAAAACAACTCTTTTGCCAATTGCGAACTTGCACGCATAGAAGGCGATTGTTGCCTTCCTCACTCTTTCCTCATTATTGGGCTTTCATGTAAGCTTGCTGTCCAGAATAATACCTAGGTACTTCACCTTGTCAGAAAGCATTAGAGGAGCGCCCCCTAGTGGAGGAAGTTGAGGTCTGGGTATTTTATATTTCCTCGTAAATAGGACGAGCTCCGTCTTAAGAGGATTTGCCGACAGGCCGCAATCCGTTGCCCATCTAACAACTACGTTCAAATATCCCTGCATCAAGTTGTACAGAGTATCCAAAAATTTTTCTCTACCGATTAATGCCACGTCAACCGCGTAGGCAACCACCCTGCAGCCCTCTTTCCCCAGCTCCTCCAGGAAGTCATTTACGAGAACAGCCCCGAGGAAATGTGAGAGAACACCATCATGCGGAGTGCCCCTACTCACCTGCCGGTGGAGGGAGATGCCGCCCCATTCTGCCGCGACAGCTCTGTCGCTAAGCATTTTGTAGATAAATCTGATAAGGTCGGTTTCGACCCCCAGTTTAGCCAGAGACCTGGTGAATACCTCCGGGAGGACGTTGTTAACAGCCCCTCAATGTCGAGAAAGGCGCCCACCGCAAGCTCCTTCTGAAAGAGAGACTCCTCAATCTCTTTCACAATTGTGTGTAGGGCAGATTCCACCGATCGACCCTTGCAATTAGCATGTTGGGTATGCGTCAACCGAAACCGAGGAATTTCACTTCTTATGTGCAGGTCAATCAGTCTCTCAAGGGTTTTCAGCAGAAATATGAGAGACTGATTGACTTGAAGTCCTTATGGGAGACATGCGAGTTTTCGCCTGCCTTGGGTATAAAGACAACCCTCACGGCCCTCCATGGTCTTGGTATATAGCCCCTGGCTACGCAGCTGGCATAGATAGGGCTCAACCAACGGCATGATACCTCCACAGATTTTTGCAGGTGAGCAGGAATGATGCCGTCAGGACCAGGCGACTTGAAGGGTCTAAAGAAGCCAATGACCCAAGCCAGGCGGCGCTTATCCAGCAACCCTTCCCAGTCCCGATTGCATGTTGACCTGCTTTCCTCGTGCTGGGCTCGTCGGTAAATGGGCGTCGAGAAGTAACTTCAGTGATTCCTCGCTGCTAATTGCCCAACGTCCCAATTCCTCTCTTAAGTACCCCAAGGGAGCGGAACTCTTCGTGAGTACTCGTCTAAACCTGGAGGACTCATGGCAGTCCTCTACACTCTCGCAGAAGCTTCTCCAAGAGTCCTTCTTAGCCTTCCTTATTTCGGACTTATATATTCCTAGCCCTACTTTATACAGCTCCCATCCCGAGGGAGACCTAATTCTCTTAGCCCTTTTAAAAAGGCGTCTGCATGAGGCCCTAAAGTCAGGGAGCTCCGCTGTCCACCAAGGCGGGTTTTCCTTCCTGGAAAAAGCTTTTGTTGGACAAGAGGTTTCCAGGGCATTGTTGCAAGCTGAGGTGAAAGTCTCTACCAGTTCGTCGATCGCTTCTTCCGATAGATCTAGATTTTCTCCCGGTGCTTTGGGGAGTAGGCTCAGTAAATTTCTGTATACGAGATCAGAGAAGGACCGTTTACTCTGCCCTTGCTGCCGTTTAGGCCTAGTTGAGGGTCCCCGTAGAGATACCCCCGAAGTCCCCGGAAAGCTAGGGGAAAGTCCCTTGCTGGTGCTGGCTTTCCCATCCACCGCCTCTACTCTAGGAATCGCTGATGGTTCCGTCTGTACTCCGCTACTTGTCAAAGGTAGATTCCCCCCCTTTACCCGCGTATTAGTACGCATTAGCCCCACTAGAGACTACCCCCCGGGAAAAAATTTTCGAGGAGGCGATATCGCTCCTCCTGTTTTGAGAGAGGGCTGGTTTTGGGACTCGGTTCCGTTGTTGTTCATTGTTGTATTGAGTGGGTCTCCACTGGAAGCCGCTATCCAAACCCGTAGTGTGTAGTCGTCCTTAAAAGGGGTCTGGTTGTCTGTGCCGTAGCAGGGAGGCCATGCGAGGGTTGACGCATGTCCTTATGGGACATGCGTTTAGAGCCAGACCGGACACAAAGACGGGAGTCGTCTCAACCGCACCTTCACCGCCAACCCAATGGCTACGGGCTTGGAACGTACCCCGAGGCCTGCAAGGTTTTAGCGGGACGGGTGCAGTCACGTCATTGCCCACCAGCCATTTCTGCTGAGTTAAACCTCAGCATACTCAGGTGGCAAAATGCCGCGACTACCAGCACAGGGGTCAAAAAGTCAAGAATGTGTTTGAAAGAATAAGTCCAAATCCGAAAGCGTGGGGCCGTCATCGTTCAGGAAGGCCGTTGAAGCCGCAGATCATTTAGCGCTACCCAGGGTGCACCACGCGGATGCGATCTGCCCTACACCCCCCACGCTAAAGGAATGCGATTTGAAACCAGTGGTCAAAGAGAATACAACTGCACTTTACAATAACGACATCATTCTCATCTGGGAACCTGGCCATAAGAGCATAGAAGGAAAAGAAAAAGCTGAACTGGCAAGACAGTGGACATTCTATAACGAATCCGAAGCAGTAGAGTCGGGGTATTACGACGATATGTGGCCAATTCCGAAAAAAGGAAAAATATTGTTAGTTTAAATTCTTTATAATTTTATTTTTTATATATAACTAGCGTACCCTCGCCCGCTTCGCTAGACGATAAATTCAATGATTTGCTGAAAGAGAATAAAATTAATACGAAACAAAGCAAATTCTTTGATACAATTTCATTCGAACTTTCTTGTAACACTTTTTGGTAGACAACGTTTTTGGTTTTTTCATCTTTCGCGTGAATAATGACGATGGTTTGCCTATTCGTGAGCAAGCTACATACAATTGTCCATGAGAAAAAATTGGGTATTCTAAATTAATACCGCACATTTGTAGAGACTGTCCTTGCGCCTTATTAATTGTCATAGCGAAGGCAAGGCGAATAGGGAACTGCAAACGTTTGAAATCGAATGGTAAATCCGTCGGAATCAGTGGAATTCAGGGTATCAAAACGTCTTCTCCTTTGTACTTCCCTTTCAAAATTGTTGCTTCGATAACGTTACCCATTAGCTTCTTCACAGCGAGTCTGGTACCGTTGGAAAGTCGTGGCACATTAATGTTGCGCAGTATAATAATCAGTGCTCCAATTTTTAATCGTAAATTATGAGGTGGTAGACCTGGCAAATCGAGTGAGTTTAAGAATTCAGATGGATAATTTACGACATCGTCTTGATCAGTAATTACTTATATGCAACTATGTTACCAGGTATTTGATCCAAAATAGCTGCATTTATATCATTGACGCCCTTATTTTTCCCAGCTAAAATTGCTCTTTCGCTGAGCCAATCATGGTTTTTGTAATATTGAACTATGTTTGGAAATACACTTTGTATCAATACCTCTTTAGACTGTGCAAGAAATTGTTAGGCAATGTAATCATTCCTGTTGGATCGACAGACATTTGGCCATTTCCGATTTTCAGTAATTGGTGTGAAAATTCAGCTGCTGACGGATCGTTCTGTAGTTGAACACGTACGTTTGTAGAAAAGTGTAAGGGTGTTTACATGTCTCCATAAATACGATGATTTTAAGCATGCATAGATTTCATCTGCAGCCGTAGATTTTGGGATCACAGGTAATGTTTGCCTGAAGTCTCCAGCCAATAAAATCATGGCACCTCCAAAGACTGTTTGGCTTCCTCGTAGATCTTTCAAAGTTCTATCAAGTGCTTCCAATGGTTTCTTGTGTGCCAAAGTACACTTGTCCCATACGATGAGCTTACATACTTTAAGAACTTTTGCCATTCCAGATGTTTTCGAAATATTACATGTTGGTGTTTCATTTACCTGCATATTCAAAGGCAACTTTAATGCAGAATGTGCTGTGCGACCGCCTTCCAGTAATGTAGCCGCAATTCCGGAAGAAGCGAGTGCCAATGCAACGTTATTATCTGATCGAATTGTTGCTAATATCAATGAAATCAAAAAGGTCTTTCCTGTTCCCCCAGGAGCATCCAAGAAAAACAATCCACCAGTTCCATGGCTAACATTATTCATGATTGTATCATAAACATGTTTCTGTTGGTCATTCAATTTCGTTATATTTGATGTTACAAATGTGTTTAGTTCATTACAATCATAATGGTATTCACGCTCCAGTTCTCGATTGAGAATTTCGGATTGTGTTTTCGTTTCGTGATGAACAATTTCCGTCTTTGACTCGTTGTTCGTTGAGTTTTCGTCTGAAACAACAATCACATTGTCCTCATCGATCTGAATTCCCACGTCTTCAAACACGCTCATATCGTTGGAGTTATCTGAATTTTGTGTATTCATGTGTTCATCCTCTTCGGTAAATAAATCCACAACTTTATTTAAATCTGCCATTCCGAAAATGTAATGTTATTTTTTTCAATTCGTATCAATCCGGGAACAATGTATTCTATTGTAATCTTATCGATGTGAATACCCAAAGAAAACTGAAAAAACAAATTTTTTCTGCCACATCACATGGGAAAAGGTATAAAGTGGTGTGCTCTGGTGTGCGGTATTCGTAAACAAACCGTTTGAACATTTCCTTTGTTCTGACAAAATGTATATCTCGTTTAACGTAAACCCAAAAACAACTTCTGTCAAATCTCTGAGAGGCGAATAACTGTTTTCTTGTCTGGCAAACCTTGGTAAATTTTTCATCCTTGCCTCGTTTGACGTAAACCCAAAAACAACTTCTGTCAAATTCTCTGAGAGCAGAATAACTGTTTCTTGTCTGGCAAACCTTGGTAAATCTATTATCCTTGGTCAACACACTTGTTGCTCTTACAAACGAACTGCACACAAAACACAAATCAGTAGTTCGGCGTTCGTGTATGTGTACTGAAGCATTTCTCTTCATAAAGAGCGTACAAACCTCTGTGTTTATGTTTACTCTCCGTCGAAAAAAGTTTGCAACTTAGCAACACGACACAAATTGTTTCACAATAACGAAAACTTCGTATATTTATTCAAAAAAAGTTGTACACAGAAAATGAATTTTCACTAAAAACACAATTTGCACAATATTTTGATTTTTTCTTTTTTTTATATGAAGAAAATATTAAAAAAAAAAATTTTTTGCTAAAAACCTTCCCCTAGTGGATCCCTATAACATGAAAAAAGAACGAAAAAAATTGGCCTCGTATCGGCCCAAAAAAATGCGTACAAACGAACATCATTTCATTTTTATATATATAGATAGATAGGGTGTGTATTTACAAGTGTGTGTGGGTGTGTATTGTTTATAAATTTATTACCAATTATATTAATATTTACCTGTGTATCCGTTTTAGGGTATAATTTATGATTCCAATAAAAGCCCATCCAAGTGCGGTGTTTTGGGTGACAATTGTGCCATTGTCGTGATGGAATATTCCGGATCTTATGATTTGTGGATATACATACATATATAGTCTCCAAGTTCTACCATTACGTGGTCTTTCTTGTTGAAAGACGAGTTAGCGAGGACTAAATGATCGAAACGTTTTCGAATATCGTCACTTATGTCTTGCTCATATGGTCGTTTGGATAAATTTTACGAGATTAAGGCGTGAGCTGCAAGTCTCAGCTGCTTGTCGGTTAGCGATCCGATTTTGAGCTTGCAGGTACGATATTCGTTTAATTATGTTATCGGCAACCACAATCTTGTCACTAATTCTGAGCCGATGGTGGTTATTTAGGTCGGATTGATTAGGGCTTTGACCTTGTGCCATTTGTCATCTTGTTTTATGCGGATGATTGCTGTTGGTATAAGGGTCTGCTTGGCCAGTAATGAGGGGGTCGTGGAGTTGAGGTGAAGGGATGGGTTTCGACCTTTCGTTCTCCCTTCGTTTCCGCGACGTGAGTGTATAATCTTGGGTGCCCATGTAGGGTGCTATGATGCTTTCCATTGCATGTGGAACATCTCTTCTCACTCATACAATGCTTTGTCCGGTGTGATCTGTCCAAGCAATTAATGCAATATTTGTGTGTTGTTACTGCGTCAAACTTTTGCTTGATGATCATGGCTATGTATTTTGAGCATGTCACCAGTCGATGATCTTTCTAGCAAATCCCACATGCAATGAGTCGGTGTGCATTGTATTTATGTCAAGTAATGTTAGATATGGTAGAACGTGCTGTGCGGTGGATGCGACTATCTCTCTCTTCTTGGATAGGAGAAAGAGTCGCACGGAATCAAACCAACTTTTGGGACCAGAAGGAGACAAGAGGTGATTGATTTAACACTTACCAATAGGTCAGTTGGAAATCAAATCAACCGATGGCGAGTTTTGGAAGAGAACTCTCTTTCTGATCATCGTCTTATCGAATTCCGACTGGGAATTGACCCAATATCAATACCTTCCGGTAGGAATCCTCGATATGTGGACTGGGACAGGTATGGTGAGCTTGTAACAGAGCGATTACCAAACCTGAAAAAACTCAAATCGGCAGAAATGATTGAAAATGCTACTAAGAAATTAGAAGGTACTTTAATCAATTGCTTTGAGGAACTGTGCCCACTCAGGCAAAGTAGAAAGGGGAAAGCGGTTCCTTGGTGGAACCCTAAACTGTCGAAGCTTCGTGTACGGTCCAGGAAACTTCTTAATAAGGCCTTGAAGACCAAAACAGAAGAGGAATGGGCTAATCATCGACTTACACAGAGAGAATATAAGAAAAAAGTACGGAAAGACAAACTTGAATCCTATAGAAATTTCTGCAGTAACGTCGAAGAAATGAGGGAAACAGCGAGACTTGTTAAGGTACTTCATTTAGACCGCTCAGTAAGGCTGGATTCCATTAGAAAACCTGATGGTTCATACACCATTTCCAAATCGGAAACGTTTAATGCTCTACTCGAAACCCATTTTCCGGGTAGTAGAACTCTCTCTGAAGTAGAGAGTGGCATGAACAATAACGGTAGCAACGGTGGGACCTCTAGGTACAGCTGGTATATTGCTAGTCGGATAGTGACAAGGGAATCGATACGGGTTTCCTTGTCTTCCTTTGAGAACTTTAAGTCCCCTGGACCTGACGGAATATATCCAGCAATGCTTAAAAAAGGAGGAGACAAGCTGATTGAGGCCCTGAAAAGGATCTTCACAGCCTTCTTGCATTTGGTTATATACCATCCCAATGGCGACGCGTAAAAGTAGTATTTATTCTGAAACCAGGAAAAGATGACTATTCCCAAGCAAAAAATTTTAGACCAATCAGTTTGACATCGTTCATGTTGAAAAGTCTGGAACGAGTGGTGGAGAAACATATTCGAGTGGGGGTATTGCCGAGAAGTCCACTTAGTAGAAATCAACACGGTTACCAGAGTGGAAAATCATGTGAATCAGCCTTACACGATTTTGTTAGCAAGATTGAAGCCGGGCTGGAAGCTGACGAATACACAATATGCGTGTTCGTGGACATTGAGGGGGCTTTTGATAATGCCACTTTCGGCTCGATATGTTCTTCTGCCGAACGACACGGAGTTAATCAAGCCATTATAAAATGGATATATTCCATGCTCTCTGAGAGGCTATTAACCGCTGGTGGGAGCAGTGACGAACAAATCACAGTCAGGGCCAAGCAAGGATGTCCCCAAGGGGGTGTTCTTTCTCCGCTGCTGTGGTGCTTCGTCGTAGACTCTCTATTAGTGGAGATGCAGGAACTCGGTTTTCACGTCCAAGCATATGCGGACGACGTCTGTGCGCTAACATCGGTTAAATCCTTAATTTGGCTTTGCACGAAAGTGCAGAGGATTCTTGACAAAATCGATGACTGGTGCATGAGACAAGGTCTTTCCGTTAATCCGAACAAAACAACCATAGTCTTGTTTACGAGAAAACGGAAATTGGATGGACTCAGTCTTCCAACACTGAAAGGTGTGACACTTGGTCTTTCCAACGAAGTTAAATATCTAGGAGTAATCTTGGATAAGAAGCTGACTTGGGAGACACACGATTCACCTTCAGTGAATCGTGCATTGAAGATTTTTCAGCAATGCCGTAGAGCCTTTGGCAAAACATGGGGTCTGAAACCTGCTGTGGTCCTATGGATATACACAGCACTTATCAGACCAATCATCACTTACGCTTCTGTGGTCTGGTGGCGACGGAGCATGGTTAAGTCCACAATCCGGGAACTATACAGGTTGCAAAGAAGTGTATGTCTATGCATCACGGGTGCCATGAGTACACCCTCTGGTGATGCCCTAAATGCTATGCTTGATTTGCTCCCCCTGGATCTTAAGATACAACAGGAAGCAATAAAAGCAGTGTGTAGACTCCATTAATATGGTTTCTGGCACGAAGATGGAACTTCGGGACACAGAGAAATCTTTAAGTTGCTGTCGGAGCAGTATCCACTGTTTTTGGCACCTAAAGATGACCTGATACCCACAGTTTCATTTGGAAGGAAATTTGATGTCAGGTTTCCATTGCGTGAGCAATGGAGCAACCCAGAATGCATGCAGGGAGGTTTGACGGATATTTTCTTTACCGATGGGTCCAAGACTGAAATAGGGTCTGGAGTCGGATGGTACTTAAACGATAGTAATAAGTATCACTATGCTATGGGGGGAATGGCAACTGTTTTCCAAATAGAAGTTTTTGCCATCCTAAAAGTAGCCGAATGGATAATCGAGAGGAGATGGAGCGGGAAACAGATTGGAGTCTTCAGTGACAGTCAGGCTGCATTGAAGGCCCTGGAGAACGCGAAGCAAACCTCAAAGATTGTTCAAGAATGTAAGAAGAAGCTTAATTCTGTCGCAAGACAAAACAGGCTTGTACTTTTATGGGTTCCGGGACACTCCGGTGTTCACGGAAACGAAATTACCGACGAATTGGCCAACCGTGGATCAGCGGTGCCCCCACAGGGGCCAGAGCCAATAATCGGAATCAGTCCCGCAGGAATCAAGAATTGGATCAACGATTATGTAGTCAATCTACATAAAGAGCGATGGTCCGGTCTAGAACGCTGCAGAACTGCAAAGTGTTTTGTGACAAGTCCGAACAGAAAACTGTCAAACTTTCTTCTAAAACTTAGAAGGAAAGACGTCCGGTTGATGGTCGGTATCATTACAGGACACAACCCATGGGGTCAGCATATGATCACCATTGGAATCATTGAGGACCCAGTGTGCCTATCATGCTTGGAGGAGGCGGTTAGCACTGAGCACTTTCTCTGTGAGTGTCCTTGGCTCGACCTTTTCAAATTCAAATTCAAGGTACCATACAGCAATATCGGTCGTACCACTGCCGTGTAGCACCAATGCATCAGAGAGGGTGATATACCCCATGTAACGCCCAAGACTCTTTTACATGCGTACAACGCATTACTGGCCTTTTTCACCCTTTCCTCAACATTGTGCTTCCACAGCAATTTACTGTCTAGTATTACTCCGAGGTACCTTGCATGATCTTTGAGAAATATTTCGTTGTTGCCTAGGAGGTTCCCCGTCGGAACCTTGTACTTCCTGGTGAAAAGGTCCATGTCCGTTTTTGCGGCGTTTATCCCTAGCCCTGCGCGAGATGTCCATTGGTGTATCGTTTTAAGTGTGTTATTCATCACATTACTGATGGTGTCCAGTCACTTTCCCGTAACTACTATAGCTATGTCATCTGCATATGCCACTAGTTTTGGTGCTCCTCCGTCAAAGTTATTGAGCAGTTCATTTGCTACAAGTAACCATAATAGCGGCGATAGTACCCCACCTTGCGGAGTACCTGTGCATGCATATTTGGTGACGCTCGTATCGTTCCATTCCGCTCTTATCTTCTTGCTAGCTATTAGCTGCCTTATTCATAGATAAATCGCGGGCTGCACATTAAGTGACTCTATGCTATTTAAAATAGCATCTTTCGTCACGTTGTTAAAGGCCCCTGATATATCTAGGAATACTCCTAGAGCGTGCTTCTTATATTCTAACGGCTTTTCTATGTTAAGTACAAGTGAGTGAAGTGCAGTTTCAGTAGATCTGCCTTTGGTGTAGTCGTGCTGCGCCTTGGATAATACGTCCGGCGCTATTGTATCTCTAATGTATGTGTCTTGAATCTTCTCTAACGTCTTCAGGAGAAATGAGGTCAGACTAATGGGTCTGTAATCCTTCGAGTAGAGAGGGTTGCTTTTTCCAGCTTTGGAATAAACACAACCCTCGCTTCTCTCCACAATACATTTTGGAGCATGGCTGGGAAGATTCTATCCAGTCCTGGCGATTTATATGGGTCGAAATTTTGCATAGCACATTCTATCTTGTTGGTCGTAATTACGTTCGTCGGGATGTCGTACACAGTATCTCTTCTAGGTTCGAGATCTGTAGTGTCCGCACATCCTGGAAAATGTGTGCTGACTAGGTCTTCGAGAGAGTTCTCACAGCTGTCAGCCCACTCCCCGTTAATTTTTCGTATTGTTCTTGGCATAGACGGATTCTTGGATAACAGTTTCCTAGGTCTAGCCACTTCGTTAGTGTCTTCCATGCTGGTATAGAAGTCTTTCCAAGATTCTCTCTTGGCTTTACGTATCTCTTTCTTGTATAGTTTTAGTAGATCCTTATACTCCTTTCAACAGAACTCATTGCCAGCAACTGTGGCTAACCTATAGAATTCATGTACCCTACGCCCTTGTGCTCTTAATTCCTTGTTCCACCAAGGAGGCTTCACCTTGCGCCTATTACGTGTTGGGGCCAGGATCTTTTGAAGGCTTTAACGAGAGTAGTTGCAAACAATTCAACCCCTTTCTCAAGTGCGTAGTATATCCCTATACAAGTCCCAGTTCGTATTCTTAGGATTTCTAAAGGGTTTAAGTTTTTTTTTTTTGAGCGGAATACCAAAGCTTATGAATTTGTTATCAGAGAATGGGGGCCTACTCAACACTTCCCATTCGTGTACCATAACATGCTTGCTTGTGTAGGGTGTTCAATAAAGTACATTTTTCGAGGTTGGTCCAACATATGTTGGTTCTTCAGCCCTATTAGCTATTTCTAGGCTACTTTGAAGAATATAGTTAAATAGTGGCTCACCTTGGTCGTTGATGTCTGCACTACCCCAGACCGTATGGTGTGCGTTAGCGTCAGTTCCTACCACCAGAGCGTGTTTCTTTCTGGTAGCTGTTTCTACCAGCTTTCGAAGTTCTATCTGTGGTGCTTCTTTATCATGTGGCATATAGCAAGACCCAAGGAGTAACGTCACATCCTGGCAGCCATCCAGCGTCACCACTGTCAGATCGTCTGAAGAGAGATTATGATCAATATAAGAAAATACCTATATATACTTTTTTTAACCATTATCGCTGTTCTTACCTTATTATTTGCAATCGGGATATAGGTGTTGTAGTTGTGTGACTTTAGACCGGAGACTATGTTGCCCGATGCAATCCATGGTTCCTGGATTAGAGCCACATCGTAGCCGACTTTCTCTATGTTGAACAGGAGCTCGGCTGAGGAGTTCTTACTCTCGTGGAGGTTTATCTGAAGGACCTTCAGTATCTTGCCCCAGTACCTTCTCGGGGTTGGATACTACATCACTCCCTTCTCCACTTCCTGTATATTGAGGGAGGCTTCCAAGATCTCTTCCATACCGAGATCCTTTTCCATCTCCCCTGCAGCGAGCGTGTTGTGGTTGTTATCTGCGGGTTGCGCTTTTTGAGGCGAAGGTGCACGCTACCGACTCGCCGAGCCATCCTCCCGAATCGTGCGTAAAGTAGGTTCTCTGCCGGCTTATTGATCTGTATAATGTTGTCTTGGCCTCCATGAGGAGTTGTTGGTTTTGCCACGCTCAACACTTTCCAGTCGTCTGTCGGCACGTCCGTGTTTTGTCTTTGTGGCAGCCGCAGTGCATTTCCCGGTTTTACCACTCGCGGAATGAAAACCTTTGCCTTCGGTATTGAGGGAATGCAGCTGCGATCTAAAATTTCAAGTGATGCCCCCTCCCACATGCCTTGAAGCGTTTTTACCGCTTAGTTTAGCCATGAGAGCGTGGGGTCATCCTTACATTTTATAATTTTGATGCCGCTGGACCACCCTACTCCGTCACATGCTGGCATGAGTGCGTTCGGCTCTGCGTCCATTTTCGTAAATACGGTTTCCAGTAGCTTCATTTCCACTACCTTCCACCGTTCCCGCGACATTCGCCCTAGCTTGTCACTACGGTCAGTGAGTGCCACCAATAGACGTTTCTTGGCAATTTCACTGACCGCTGCCGCTGCTTTCGACGTCGCAGGTCTTTCGTTGGCTGCCTCTTGATGGCTAGTATCTGCTTCTATTTTGTTCGCATACTTCGGATTTTAGGCGTCGAACATTGGTTTTGCTGCGTAGTAGACCCGGCCATTTTTTATCTCCTCTCTGGCCCAAGCCAACGGTTCCTCCTCTTGCTATCCGAAGCAGCACCATTGGACCCAGCCGGAGAACGCAGAAGAGCCTCTTCCTAGGTTGTGTTAGTGCCCCGACGCTTTCGTGGACCGAGTCTTCATGGACAACGGCACCTCCGCAATGAAGATCGTTATGTGTGTGTTTGGCAGTACCATTACGACCACTGGAACCTGCTCCCGTTACAGTGGAAGTTTTGTCGCTTGAGTTGTTGTTAGTATTCATCTTTGTCGTACGACCACCTACTCGACGGGGCGACACGGTGTCGCGGTGTCGCATAACACCCTGGATTAGGGGATGGCCAAGGAGAGGAAATAATAGGATGACGGGGGTAAGGGAATAACAAAGGGATCTTCGTCGGTACGGTAATCTTCGCATGGTGATTGGATGACCGCCAAATACGCCGTAAAGCAGATGGATGACTAGCAAATCGCCACATGGAGCTTCCGTCTTAGTTCGTGTTGGGTTGGTCCAAATGACATGGTGGTCAGACCACCACTTAAGCCTCATTCCCGCGGCAAGGAGACCAACATGATGAGGAAGGCGTATGGTTACAGATTTTAAGAAATTAAACGAACATACAATCACACACAGATACGTAGTACCAGACATAAATATTACGCTGCAAAACTTAGGGAAAGCCAAATTTTTCACTACACTTGATTTGGAGTCCAGCTTTCATCAAAATAAGATAAAAGAAAGTGGCAGAGAGAAAACAGCGTTATGTGTGAATGGAGGTAAATATGAGTTCATTCGAATGCCTTTCGGATTGAAGAACGCTCCATTTATTATCTAAAGATGTGTGGATGATATTCTGCGCGACTTCATAGGTAAATTCGCATATGTTTACATTGACGATGTAATCATTTACTCCTCATCCTATGAAGAACATTTGAAACACATCCGAACTACATATTTTTAACGCATTAAATAATGCCTCTTTAAAAGTGTCCAATGAAAAGTCAAAATTGTTCATGAAACAGGTAGAATACGTAGGTCATATTGTAAATCACAATAGAATTTCAACAGATCCAAATAAAATAAAAACGATAGAAAATAACCCAATATCAGAAACCCTCAAAGACCTTAGAGGATTCTTAAGACTTACTGGATACTATAGAAAATTCGTAAAAAACTATACAGCTCAGGCTAAACCCTTAACTTTACATCTTAAAGGAGATGGTTCTCATATCGTAAAAAATAAAAGTAAGAACACAAATATAGTTTAGACCAAACGGCCATAGAAGCCATAAATAAACTGAAAAACTGCTTAAAGGAGCCGATGGAATTATACCAGCCAAATTACGAGAAAGCTTTTGAACTCACTACATACGCTTCCAATATAGCGATTCGAGCTGTATTGAGTCAAACTAAAAATCCAATTTATTTTTTATCACGCACACTCAGTACCACAGAACAAAATTATAGTACCAACGAGAAAGAATTACTCGCTATTATATGGTCCTACAAAAATTACGAAATTATATATACGGCATAGCCGACTTAATCATATATACCGACCATCAATCGCTTACTTACGCCTTATCGGATAAGAATCCGAATCATAAACTAAAGAGATGGAAAATTATTATCGAAGATTATGGAGCCAAAGTCGCGTATAAATCAGACGTACAAAATGTTGTAGCTGACGCCTTGTCACGACAAATAATTAACACATCTTTTATAGGTACTGTACACTCATCTGATAGTTCATACAACGACATGATCATGGCAATACGGCAACCGATAAATGCCTACGGTTCGATAACCTTTACTGACGAAAATGATCTGATATCCGAATTAAAAAGGTTTTTGCAGCCCAAAAAAATCGCAGCAATACATACAACAGCTGAGGATTTATTTAGATACGGACAAATTATAAAAAACACGTTCATTGATATAAAATTCGTACATAGACCAAATAAACTCGAAGGCATCACACAACCAGATAGACAGTTAGAATTAGTTAAACAAATACACGAGCGAGAACACAGGGGATAAAAAAATAGTGTAAAAGAACTATTAGAACAATAATATTGGCCGAACATAAAACAACAATATAAGGCATACAACAAAAAGTGCACAGGTTGTCTTTACGGCAAATACGAACAGAATCCCACAAGACAACCATTAATAGAATCAGACGTACCAACACAACCAGGGGAATACATACATTTAGATATTTATTTTAATAAACAAAAAACTTATTTGGTAGCAGTAGATTAATTCTCAAAATACATAACTATCAGACAGTTAGACTCAAAAACCGAAATAGACAAAAGAGTAGAAGAAATTCTTATCAACAAAATCTTATCAACAACTATAAACGACTCATGACAGATAACGAAAGTTGTCTGAATACACCAATGTTAAAAGAAATGTGTATAAAATACAATATCAACAAAATAAAGACACCAATATATTGATCAAAGGCAAACGGTCAGGTAGAACGAATATCAGAATTGGCAAGAATAAAATAAAGAATTTAACATCAGCAACCGAGGAGCTATTTGTAGCTATAAAGGAATTAAACAACACAACCCATACCGTTACAGAAAAAAAACCAAAGGATATACATTTTACCCTAATAACATACAGCAAGGAAGAAATAGTAAAAAAAATTAAAAGACGCATCGGAGAAAACTTTAGAACGTCTAAACCAGGGAACTAGACACGAAACTTTCAAACAAGGAGACCAAATATTGGTGTTAAGGACTAACATCAGAAGTAAAAGCGACAGTCGTTACAAAAAGTACGTAGTGCAAGAAGATCGTGAGGACACGATTTTGACTAAGTAGGAAAAAGTTATTCACAAAGACAACGTAAAAAATTACACAGTCACAGAAGACGATAATATTACTCGCCATGGTCACCATAATCGCAATTCAAGCAGAAGGCGACGCCAAAATAACAACCATAACTAACAGAAAATATAGGTATTCTAACTAGAACCGACGAGGCATATTTATTTGACGAATTCACATTTTTATTCTACGTAACTTATTGACAAATTACAAATTACCACATCATACCAACAAATATTTAATAAGAACTAAAAATCCTATCATTGCTATTTATACATATCCTATCATTAATAATCATTGTAAACTATTTAAATTCACACCCCTTAGAACTAAGCATGTAAAAATGTTCACCGATAAGGAAATTGCCCTTTGCAACAATATTTACACTAGAGTAAAAATTATTTAGACAAGAACAAGTAACTAACATTAATTCGGAATAAATCGGGACAATTTAATTTAGGAAAGGGAGAGTTAAGGAATGATTTCATTCACAAATAATAAATAAAAATAGTTAAGTAAATTCTAAGTGCAATCATGCAGGGCTGAACAAATCCAAACATATTTTAAGAATACCAAAAGATAAACATACATATGTATTTTAAGAACAACAAAAGGTAAACATATTTTAAGAACACCAAAAGACAAGCATATGTATTTTAAGAATAACAAAAGATAAGCATATGTATTTTAAGAATAACAAAAGATAAACATATTTTAAGAAAAACAAAATATAAACATATGTATTTTAAGAATAACAAGAGAAAAATATGTTTTTCCTAAACAGCAAACAAAGAAACTAATATACAAGTCGTGTACCTAAAACAGTAAGATGAGGTACAAGTATAAATATGACTGTAAAATATGTTGGCAGTCAGTCCAATATTAACATAGTGTTAGGAACTATCCTAAAATAAATTAATAAAGTCAAAGTTAAGCAAGTCCTCAACTATATTCCAAGTCTTTAACTCACTCGCGCACCATTTCGCAACTTTGCACATTTGTATTCACCGTATTTGTAAACAAACTAATGGTATGAGCATTCGCTGTGTTAATTGCCATGCTCGTATAAAAGATATACGCGGATTATTGTATCATATATGGTACAATGGCGAAGCAAAAAATCCAGCGAATCGGTCGACGCAATCCGATTTTGAGAGTGAGAGCTTCATCGCCATATATTTCGATTTTACTGTCATTTGTAGCTCGCAATCGAGGCGGTGTTGGCGATATTTTTTTCCGGGTGGTGGTGAGGTGAAAGAAATATCCGCAATGGTATCGAGGAAGAATCCAAATAGTCCAAAAGGAGCTGTACTCCCACCAGTGGTCGTCGAAACTACTGGGTTCAGTACACTTGTTGGTACGTACCCCGATCCTGCGATGGTCGTACCGGCCGAGATTTGCGGTATCTCAAACAAAATTTGTATTCCAATGATGGGATAAATTAGCCCTGTTCAGTTAACATCTTAATTTGCTGTTGTAGTGCTCTGGTTGAAGAGTTTCGCACAATCGGCGTTACATTTTATTTTTTTCTAATAGCTGTCGCCGCTCGGCAGGCAATGGCAAATCTACGAGTGCATTTCTGCCATGGAAAAGCTATATTGAGCTGTGCTGAGCATGTAAATTAAGTTGAAAGTAATGAGTATGCTGTTTTACGTAGATTAAGAATTTCAGCGAGGTTTCCGTCATTGCAAACCAGATAAAAGCTAGCTATTATACTCATTGTACCACACATCACTACTCTGAGCTTGTATATAGTAAGCTTAACTCTATTTCATCTCACAAATTTGATGTTGCGTTTAATAATGTTACGCGTAACGTCTATGGTCTAAAAAGATATGACCAGAATTCTTTGTGGAAACACGAATGCAGTATTTTTGATTATCTGGCGGCTAGAAGTTGTACATTATATATAAGCTAACTGAATTCAAACTCCCAAATACCTTTACGAGAAATTAATATTGATGAAATCTAATAGGCATCAAACTCTTATCGTCCTCATATATTCCTACTTGTCTCCATCAAGGTTGTTCTTCATTAATGCCGTGAAGTGTTGGAATTTAATACCGGAATCTGCAAAGGCTGGATTGGTAGGAGTAACTACTAAGGGGTAATACAAGATTACTTTAATTCAATGTATTGAATGTGGTTGTGGTTAAACTTATACATTTCTCTTTCTTTTTAATTTCTACTATTAATATTAAATGTTTATATTTTTGTGTCTCACTATTCCTATATTTATCTCTAAGTTTATTTTACATGCTTACTTATAAAGTTAAATTTAAGCAATATTTTCTAAATTCTTCGTTTAAAGTTTACATTGTATACAAATAATTTATTTCGAATTTTGACGAATCCAACAGCGATGTGCTTGTATTATACAAGACTTAAACGCCTCACAGACACAGCCTCATTTTTTAAATAAATAAATAACTTTACTTACATCTATTGCTTGCTCGCTCCAGCGTATCGTGGTGATTCTGCTAATCTGAAATTGCGCTTCAACAACAGCAAAACACTTCAGATTAAAGAATATTATTAACTTATGCTTAGCAAGTTCAAAAATGCAGCTTGGGAAGTTTTTAGTGCTGCCAACACCCATAAAAAAATAACCGGATCGTTCCCTTGGGAGTTGATCGCTGTACTAAGCTCGAAATCCTTAGAAAATATTCTAATTGTCTACCCTATAAAAAAGTGAGTGTAAGTCTTATTCAGCTGATTTCAATTTATATACACTTATATACACAAGCTCGTTGTTGTTGGTGGTGTTTTTTTTTTGGTGCGTGAGGTTAGTGCCTCCGCACGTCTTCTACTGAGTCGTTTGGTGCAGCCTTTAAAACAACCCCTCCTCTCCTTCTGGGGAGACCCCCTTCTCAGGACTCTTTCCTATATTGCTTCGGCAGGACCCATAAAGGTATCCATAAAGGACCAATCCTATTCACCCATGTCTGCGTCCACTATATTTGTACCCAGCTTTCATGCTATAGGCTCGTCTTTTTGAATCTCTATCTGTGCGGACTCGCTTCGTTGCACTGTGTCGAGGGTCATTATTTTTTTTGCAGTATGTTCTCGATGTATTTCTTTACCGCGTTCCAGCCGCCCTCGCGTTTAAGCATTTTGCTGATTATGTTGCTCGGCGAGATGTCGCCAATATGAGCATTTCTTTCCGCGAGCCATCTGTCACAACTAAAAAACATGTGTTCAGAGTCATCGTTTGGCGCTTCACAGAATATGCACTTGGACTCTCTTACCATGGTTGTGGCTCCATTATTAATATAGCTTTTATAAGCAGACCTCTAACTGCAAGGACGAAATGGCAGAGTTGAGACATTTATACCCACAGCGACCACTTGCTAAACTCAGCGGCTTCGTGGCAGCTAGTCGACAATATCAAAGAAGCAAAGAAACAATTGAAAATGAAAGGTTACGGGAAATTTTAAAAAAGAAATGGAAGGGTATCAAAAGTGTGATTAAAAAGGCAAGGCTTCCTGCTTCAAAAAACTGTGTGCCAAAGCTAAAGAAAATTCGTGGGGAGGAGCGTATATGTTGGTGATGTCTAAAATTAGTGGATGCAAAGGACAAGCACCGACTTGTCCTGCTATCTTAGAAAATGTTGTGCAAACCCTTTTTCCAAGGCAGGAAAATGAGCGAGAACTCCAACTAACAGCAGACGCATCACCTACATACAGATGGACCTACAGTCATGGAAATGGAGGCAAAGATATCCTCGAAACGTTTTGAAAACGCTAAAGCTCCAGGACTGGATGGAATACCTAACGGAGCTCTTAAACTTGCACTGAAAGAAGACGCAAAAGCCTTCACGGAAGAGTATCAAAAGTGTTTTCGAGATGGTGCTTTCCCAAAAATTTGGAAACAGCAACAAGCCCATATCGATGATTGATACGATAGGCAAAATTTTAGAACGGCTAATTGCTGATTGTTTGGAGCAGCATCTTAATGAAAGAAGGCTTGCTCGACAACCAATATGGTTTCCGCAGGGGTCACTCCACTATTGATGCAATTAAAAGGCTTACATCAATAGCGGAAAATCCCATTGAAGGAAAAAGATGGACGCATGGTACCAAGGAGTATTGCGCCATTATAACATTTGACGTAAGAAAAGCATTTAACTCTGCACGCTGGTCCCACATAATAAGAGTGTTGGAGAACCTGGAATACTATTCTATGACTCAAACGAAGGAGTTAAACAATATAGAGTAAGTGGGGGAGTACCAAAAGCTCTGTGCTGGATTATCTTTTGTGGAATGTGCTCTACGACGAAATCCTCTGCATTCCAATACCAAAAGCAGCCCAATTAATCGGTTACGCGTGTCAACGAGCTGGTAACCCTGCAAGTAACTAGTGTGCAATGTGGCATCGCGATATCCGAATTACAGCGTCGGTCGACGAAGATATCTCCTGATGAATCGAGGAGAGTCGAACAGAATGCAAACGGAGACGGTCGTAACATTAGAAATAATATAGTATATATAATTTTATATATAATATATACGTTCTTAGTTTTTATACTTTTAAATAAATTTTATAAAATAATAATAGAAAAACTGTTTAATTTTAATATTGTGGATATGTATACAGGCCTTCTGACTGCCTCAGAAGTGGAATAAAATCCGCCCTTACGAAAATAAGTGCAATTGTGAAAGTAGACAATTTTGAGTCATTCGTAACCGTGTAAATTATTACAAGAAGGGTAATAAAATACTATCGAAATTAACGCAAATTGGTGAAGTGTGACAAAATTATAAAGGGTATTATTCGCCATGCTTAAAAAATCATATTTCATTCATCAACGCATTTAAAAACTGAGACGCCACTGACAGTATTCGCGAAAATCGAGATTCCTTTGTTCTAGTATCACGCTCGTCGTTAATTCAAATTTCGCTCGTTGCTATATTCAACATTCGAGAAACATCGTTTACTTCGTTTCTCTTGTTCCTCGTAAACATTCTTATCAGCACGTAAAAGCTGAAGAGAACTCGGTAAAACGTCGGTGTCTTGAAATTCTGTGCGCTGCTAGATGCAAAGAACATTGTTTGCACCGATTCTCTTGTTCATCGTATCACTTATCTCTCAGAACGTTTCGTTTATCTGGTTCGTCGCATTACAGTTTACTTAGTATTAAAAGTCTGAGGAGAACTAGTCTAAAATATTTTTGGCAGCTCGTCTAAGATTATTTTCACATTACCCATTCTCGTTCTACGTATAACGCTGTCCAACCGTGGCATACATACATACATAGTAACACGAACAATAAATAAAACACAAAAATGGAAAATCTTCGTTCCTCAATCGTTGCTGAACTTAGACAAATGTGGAAAGATGCAGGACTTCCAAGCAGTGGAAATAAAAATGTGCTTATAAAACGGTTAGAACGTTTTGACGAACATTATTTAAGTGCTAGTTCAGAGTTATCTCAACGTATAGTGGAATTAGAAAAAACAATTCGTGCAATGGAGCAACAACAAAATAATGGTGTGAGATCGAGTGATTTCATACCCCAAAGTATCTCTTCGCCAATAGATACTCAGACAGTGCCTTTATCGACAAATTGCACCGTGTGTTGGTGGTACCGCTGCAGTCATCATTTTCGCAGACGCGTCAGCCAGCTCCAATGTAAGCATTTGGATTTGGTTCCGTAAATAATAAAATTCCAAATATTCAGTCTCCACCAGTTTCGTGCTCAGTATCTGTCGATAATACAGTGCCGTACTCGATGCCAGTGAATACTACCGTCGGTTATACGCAGCCAATTTTTCAACCGAGTGTTAATTATACGCATCGTTCGAGCGTGTATTCCTCATCAACAAGTTTGGCAATCACGCCCCATGTATAATGTTCGCGATATCATAGAACTATTACCATCGTTTAACCCCACTGAAAATGTTTCATTAAATACGATTCAATTCGTACAACGCGTCGAAAGGGTACGGAATGCATACGAAATTGATGATAATGTTTTACTGTGCGCCGTGCAGCAGAAAATGCAAGGACCAGCGAAACAGTGGATTGATTCACTGCAAGTTGTATACACTTCATGGTTTCAGTTATGAAATCGGTTGGTTAGTGATTTTCCATGTATGCAAAGTATTGATGATGTGCATATAAAAATGACGCAAATGAAAAGATATACATATGTCAGAATCGCCGCAAGAATTTTATTATCGGATGGTAGCATACGGTATAAAAAGAAATATTTCGGAAAACGATATTGCTATACACATCGTGAACGGTATAAATGATGATGATTTGAGAAAAAAATATCTAACGTTTACTCTCAATGCATTGACTTGCTACGTGATATAAACAATTACATATATAACTTTTAACTCCACAAAATAAGCCAAAGATGCAAGCATAAGGTCAAACGAAAATGTGAAGTGCTACAATTGTTTAAAAATGGGATGCACGAAACCGCAGAAGAAGAGTCGTTGTGCAAAAAAATTTTTTTTTTTATACATTTATTTCATTTTGTTTTATGATATGTTTATGAGCAGATTTTTTTCATGGCAGAAATACACTCGGAGGTTTGCCATTGCCTGCCGAGGGGCGACCGCTATTAGAAAAATGTTTTTATTAATTTTGCTTTCACCGAGATTCGAACCAACGACCTCTCTGTGAATTCCGAATGGTGATCACGCACCAACCCACTCGGCTACGGCGGCCGTCAATCAAATAACATATTGACAAATTGCAATCATTGTTGCCATATTTCGATAAGAATGCAATAATAAATGAGGAAAATGAGCAACATTGCCACCACTTAATAATTAAATTAGACGCAAACCCAACAAAACACGCTTTGAATTAGACGCAAACCCACAAAACACGCTTTGAAAAGTGGGTTTAGGTATGGAGTTGTGTTTTAATTTTGTATGGGATTTGACAGGAGTTTTGTTTCGTGTTTGCGCTAAGAACACGATAGCGGCAGAGAACACGATAGCGGCTGCGGTGGAAACTTAGTATAAAGTAAATGGGCTATTGACAAATTCTTTTGTAGATTCGGGAGTAGTCGCGCTCTTGTGAAAGAAAGCTCGGCGTACCTCCTCCGTGCTCAATTACATTAAATGGTTTTGGTGGAGGCAAAATCTTGTGTAACGGAAAAGTTAAGACGATAATAGAAGTATACTGTATGAACATCAGAAGTGACGCTTTGATTGTAAAAGATGATTTGTTAAGTGTGAATATTCAGCAAGGAACTGATATTGTGTTCTCTGAAAAGGTTTCTGATCTCGGTCGGTGTAATATATTAAAAATGAAAATTGAACTAAATTCCCAAACACCAGTGATTATGAAACCATATCGTCTACCTTTCTGCAAGCGTCCGATCGTGGCAGATATAATAAAAGATCTACTCGAAAACGAAATTATAAGACCATCAGAGTCCTCATATGCCTCACCCATTGTTCTCGTTAAAAAACAAAATGGTGAGCATCGACTTTGTGTAGACTATAGATGTTTGAATAAAGTAACGCAAAAAACATCATATCCGATGCCAGTGATGGATGAATAAGTCGCGCAGCTAGCAGGTAATAAATATTTTTCCATAATAGACCTACAAATGGGGTATTACCAAATAGAGCTCGACGAACATTCAAAGCAGTTAACGGCATTTGTTACCAACGAAGGCCACTACGAATTCAATAGAATGCCTTTTGGGTTGGTCAACGCTCCGGCTGTGTTCCAAGCAGTAGTGAATAGATTGGTCGCCCAAATGAAACCGGGGGAAGTCTGAGCATATTTAGATGACGTCATTATACCAAGTCGCACTATTGAGGAAGGTCTACAGCGTTTCGAGAAGTTTTTGGTTCCTTTAAAAAAAATGGGTTGACACTCCGAATCGACAAATGCAAATTTTTGCAAACTAAAATTGAATATCTTGGTCACGTCATTGCCGAGAACGGTATAACGTCTGGAAATCGTAAGGTATCAGCAATCCAGAATTTTCAAGTGCCGATGAATATCACAGATCTTAGACGATTCTTAGGTTCACGGGCTTCTTCAGAAAATTTGTTCCTGATTACTCTTTGATAACAAAGCCATTAACCACACTCTTACGCAAATCCGAGCAAAATAATTTTTTCTGGAGTGTGCCACAGCAGACAGCGCACATACCGGTATTTTGATAATCTAGGCGGCCAAAAGTCAATTTTGTAAAATGCATTAATTGATTTTAATAATGAATAAAATATAAAGATAACACAATAGAGTATTCACTTCACCCCCTCTCGCGCTTTTTCGTCGCGTGCGCTACCGCCGTATTGGCAGTCAAAAGTTCATTGCTTATCACACTACACATATCTCGCTCGGCGTTCGGCAAGCAGCAAATCTTCAAAAAAGTAAAGTGAACTTATTTAAAGTTATATGTCTCGTTTTAATGATGGAAATTGAAGCTTCAGGTATGTTTTTTCCAAATTTAATAAATATTTTATAGATTTTATTCATTAATAACGTAATTTATTGAATTCCGTACAAGGAGAAATAGTGCATTTTTTACACATATTTTTTTTATTTGTTAAGCTGAAAGTTATACTTCCAAGTTCGTCCAAGCTTGAATTTTTTTTTCAGATTGTGTACATATGCTTTGAGATGTAGAATAAAGTAGAATTAGCCGCGGAAAACCGCAGATTAATTAAATTGGAATTTCAAAAGTTTCATGGAACAGTTTTTTTAAAGCGTTTTCTATACTTGTTATTTTTTGGTTTGTTTAAGGTTCTCAAGGCACTTCAGGGGTTCGAATTGTGACTCGAAAATACCTATTCGACCGCATGCAAGCTCAGAATTTACCAAATTTGGACGAAAAATTAAACTCTTTACAACAGGAGCTTTTGTCAAGTGAAAAATATTCTGACGAACAGATATCAGCTCTTAAGCACAATTTTTCACATTTCAAATCACAAATCAAGAAAAAGTGGCTACAAGTGCATAAAAAGGAAGATGTTTTCCTATCAAAGTACAAATCTTGGTTGGAAGGAGGTTTTGAATTAACTGTTGCAGCAATACCGAAACGTTGTGGCCGTCCTCAGAAAGATTTCAGTGACTCAGGTGAAAGATCTAAAAGACGCAAAACTGCAGAACTCAGATCTACAGTAAAGGACAAAAACTTGATTATGCATGCTGCTTCAGTAGAGTTAATCAAAAGTGGGAAGAGAGATGCTTCTAAAGTATTAAAAGACATTCAAAACTCTCCGATACGTGCGACAAAATACAAAAAGGCATTTTCAAACACTAAGAAAAAAGAAATCCACTCTTTATCACCAATGCAAGCATTGAAAATGATGATTGATGCTGATCTAACAAGTGCTCAGTACGAGGTTTAAAGAACACATGTAAAAAAAATTTTCCCTGCTACACACTTATTCAAAAAGCAAAAAATGAATTGTATCCGCCTACTGAATCTATCAGAATTACATGCACTAGTGCCGAATGTGACTTACAGCCCTTGGTCGATGTTACAGTGAAACGCTTATTAACTTATTTGGAAGTAGTTCTTTCAGCCCTTGAAGAACAAGAAAGATTGTCCCTGAAACTTATTTGTAAATGGGGATGCGACGGCTCACAGCAGTCACAGTTTAAACAAAAACAAGAAAGTGATACTGATTGTGATTCAAATATCTTCCAAACCTGTTTTGTTCCATTAAGGTTAGTCTGTGGAAAAAGTGATAAAGTCGTTTGGGAAAATCCAACGCCCTCTTCAGCTCGTTTTTGTCGTCCTTTGAGGTTCCGGTTTGTGAAAGAAAGTGTGGACATAACTAAAGAGGAAATCGACTTCGTAACTGAATCTTTGAAATCGCTGTCAGCTACGGACTTAGAATTAAATAGTTTAACCTTTAAAGTCAGTCACGTGTTCGTCATGACAATGGTAGATGGCAAAGTGTGCAACGCTGCTTCTGGCACAACTTCTACCAATAAGTACTATATTTGTGGCGCTACATCCAAAGATTTTAATCAGCTGCATTTAAAGCACGATATTAAGCACGAATGCCTTGAGTTTGGTTTATCTGTTTTGCACGCCAGGAAAGAAAGACAGAAGCGGAAAAAACGCTCGAGAAAGACAGGAAACTTGAAATCCAACGGAGATTCCGTAACGAAACTGGCTTGCTTGTTGATATGCCAAAAGCTAACTTTGGAAACACGAATGATGGTAACACAAGCAGGAGATTTTTCGAAGATCCAAAGTTAGCTGCTGAAATAACCGGAATCAACTATGATCTCATTTATCGGTTAAAAGTCATATTGGAAACAATTTCATGCGGACATAAAGTGGACTCGGAGAAGTATGATAAATATGCATTTGACACAGCTCAGTTGTACGTTGAATTATACCCATGGCACCCGATGACACCGACAATGCACAAAATACTTGTGCATGGTGCATTAATCATAAAAAATGCATTGGTGCCTATTGGGCAACTTTCGGAGGAAGCTGCAGAAGCAAGGAATAAACATTTTAGAACTTACCGCCAAGACTTCGCAAGAAAATTTTCCCGAGAAAACTGCACTAGAGACATTTTTAATCGACTTTTTTTAAGTTCAGACCCTTTATTTAGCAGCACTAGAAATGTGAAAAGAGGAAAATTAAAATCATATTTACCGGAAACGTTATCAGATTTATCAGATAATGAAAATTTGTAATTTTTTCCTTTAATTTGTTTTATTTTGCTTTAGTTCTTATTGACGTAAGATTATTGATTGAATTAAATTTTTTTTTTGGTTCAAATAATGTATTTTATTTGACACCTTCTGTGAAACTTGCCTTTTGATAATAAATAATTAAAACATTATTTTATATAATTTAACCTATAAAAACCCAAAAAAAATTCATTTTCTATTTATTCTAGTACAAAATGGTTGTATCTTTAAATATACCACGGTCATTTAAGGGTTAATAATATAATAGTTCAATAAAAAAAAGTACATTGTCTAAATGATGATGAATAAAAGTATTTAAGACTATAAAATACGTTAAAATAGTTTTGGCCGCCTAGATTATCAAAATACCAGTATGTGCAGCGTTTGAAAAAATTATCAAATTTTTGACAACCACTCCAGTGTTGGCCCTCTATGACCAATTCGCGTAGTATGAGGTTCACTCCGACGCCATAGGTAATAAGATGTGAAACTTCTTCATTTTGAGAGAGAGCGCGCCCATGAGTACGCGGCAGCACTAACACATTATGGGATTTTGAACAGCTGATAGGTGCCAGGAGTGCCTAATATAAACCAGATCGATAACGACCTTTCCGTAAACAGTGCCGAACTACCAACAACATCGAAGGCAGCTAAGGGCAACCAATGCCCTCCAACTGCCAGCGAAATCAAGGATATGGAAGTTGACGACATGGCCCTGGGGCCAGATGGCAAAGCTTCTGCAATATCCCCAGAGGAAGAGCAGAAACTACTAGCTTCTCCCATTCGTGACTCAGGAAGAAAGGGTGAAAACAAGGTGCGGCTGTGTGGTGCCGCCAGAAAGCGCCAAAAGTACTTCCTGAGAAAAGGTCACGGCATTGACGAGGCAAGAGAGTTGGCTCAAAAACCAGCTGATCTGAAGCGACAACGCTCTAGCAGCACCACGCCAAAGCAAAGCTCCCCTAAGCGTGCCAATTTACAGGGGAGCTTTAGCGTTGGAAAAAAGGCAGAAGAGACTACCGAAACGGAAGGACCAAAGGCAGCAGTGCCTAATCCAGAAGTCAAGGTAGACTCAACAAAAATGTCTTACAAAGACGCGGCGTGTAGCACGAAGTTGGGAATAGTTCCTCCTGACTATCCAATTACAGTATGGTCGACGGAAAAACTAACGGCCATACAACATGCTATTCTGGAGGCTATAAGGAAAAAGCAGACTGGTGCTGCAAAGCCCAAATTTAATAGCTGCACCTTTCGCCCAGGATATATAGTTACATCATGCGGCTGCGATGATACGGCTAATTGGCTAAAGGAAGTAGTTCCTAAGCTGAAGCCGTGGAAAGATGCACAGCTGAAGATTGTGCAGGAGGCGGATATACCGCGCCCACAAATCTTCGTTGGTCACTTTCCAGAATTGGACAGCACCTCAACTGAGGATATTATTAGCCTCCTTGATGGCCAAAACGAGGGCCTCAACACAAATGACTGGCGGGTGCTCAACAGAGTGCGCAAGGGTACTGTGGTAGAAATGACCATTGCTATCGACCCAATCTCCGCAGAAGTCTTACGGGTTCGGTAAAACCCAACTTCGGCCAAAATCTAAAGGCCCGATTGATCCGCCTAAGGTTACCGAAAAGGACTCTGAACCCTCGGCGAAACAAAGGTCTGAGGAAGCGGGAACTTTGACTCCAACGGCTTCAATAGCCCAGGACGATAAGGCCAGCTGCTCCAGACACGAGGCAGAAAAGCCAACAACATCCGCACATGGCGCCATAACGTGGCCGAGGGTATTAGCATGCGACCCCCGCTGCAGGCTGATAAAAAAGCGCACAGCCACAACAAGGATCGAAGAGGGGATCAGATGTCCGCTGAGGAAGCAGTCCTGCTGAAAAGCAACCGAGGTAAGAAAAAGGCAGCCATTGCCAAACGAAGGATCTATCACTCAAAATCAGCCTCGGACGTGCTTACGAGGAGATTTAACCAAGAACTCTTGGATGTAGCTTTCATTCAAGAACCATGGGTACGTAAAGGAGTCGTTCTGGGACTCCAGAGCGTAAACGGTAAGTTGATATATGCTGCTAACAAAGACCGTCCCAGAGCGGCGTTGATAATAAATAATCAACTAGCCTTTATCACAATATCACAGTTTATTACAGAAGACCTGGTGGCGATTTGGGTAAAAGTGCCAACGAGCAAAGGTGAGCATGAGGTAGTACTTGCCTCCGCCTACCTTCCAGGAGATGAGGTCACTGCTCCAACAAGGGAGGTTATAGCCCTGGTGGAATATTGTCAGCAAAAACGTCTCCGGTGGATCCTCTGCTGGGATGCAAATGCGCACTACACAGCGTGGGGGTGCACAAACATTAATCCAAGAGGTAAGTACCTTCTTGAATTTCTACTTAGGTATAATATATCTATCCTAAACCGAGGCAACGAACCTACATTCATTAATGCAATCAGAGGAGAAGTCCTTGACATCACTCTCTCTAGCCATAATGTTTTGTCCGAAGTCTCAAATTGGCATGTGTCAGAGAAAACATCTATGTCGGATCACAGACATATTAGATTCGATATAGGTGCAACCAAACCACAAATGACAATTTACAGAAACCCCAGAAAAACTAATTGGGACTACTTTCACTTTTGTTTAGAACAAAGTGTTAACCGCTCTAGGCATCATATTCAGCTTATATCTGAGCTTGAGTTCGAATCGAACGAACTACATTCAAACATAATATCTGCGTTTCACGAAAGTTGCCCAGTAAAATTGAAAAAGCCACAAAGAAATGTTCCTTGGTGGAATAGTACACTTTCCAACCTGCGTAAAGAAACAAGAACCCTATGGAATAGAGCTAAAGCAATGGGGGACTGGTCCTCCTACTCAACAGCCCTAACCAACTACAATAAAGAATTGAGAAAATCGAAAAGGGCTACTTGGAGGAATCACTGTGAAAAGATTTGTAGTCTTCCGGATGCTATTCGTATCCAAAAAGCCCTACTAAAAGATCACTCAAACGGCATCAGTACCCTGAAAAAGCCAGACGGAAGCTACACAAGGAATCCAGAGGAAACCAGTCAACTTCTGCTGGACACTCACTTCCCTGGATCACTTGTGCTAGACGAGATCTCTGCACCGGCAGAAACTACTACATCTGCGGGTGCTGAGAGCTTAAAACTAGCAAACAAGCTATTCCATGAAAAGCGGGTACAATGGGCGATATCAACATTCAGCCCATACAAATCTCCTGGTCCTGATGGGATATTCCCCTGTCTTTTACTGCAGGGTGCACACCATATTATCCCTAATTTGACCAGACTATACAAAGCAAGCTTACTGCTAGGATATTTGCCTACAAAATGGGCTGAGGTTAAGGTCGTATTTATTCCAAAGGTAGGGAAAAAACCCGAACAATTGCCTAAATCATACAGACCAATTAGTCTCAGCTCATTTTTCCTCAAAACAATTGAAAAGATAGTTGATCAGTATATTAGGGAAAACAATCTAGCTAAATTCCCACTGCATCGACTTCAATTTGCTTATCAACAGGGAAAGTCCACTGAGACTACAATACACAGCCTGGTAACAGTTATTGAAAAGGCTATTGAGTCCAAACAGATAGCCCTATGTGCATTTATTGACATATCAGGAGCTTTTGATAACACTTCCTATGAGGCAATCTATAATGCCCTATATCTAAAGGAGGTACCTGAACTCATCACTAGACTCATGCTGAAATCTAGGACGATCAGCACCGAACTAGGAGGAACAATCAAATCTATTAAAGCCACAAGAGGTTGCCCTCAAGGGGGCGTACTTTCTCCTCTTTTGTGGACTCTAGTCATAGATGAACTTCTCCACAAACTGAATAACCTAGGATTTCACACTCAGGGTTACGCTGATGACCTAGTAGTTTATGTATTAGGCTGGCATGAGGAAACCGTTTCGGATCGCATGCAGCAAGCCCTTACAATAATAAACAAATGGTGCACGGAAAAAGGGCTCTCCATCAACCCATCCAAAACAACACTTGTACCGTTTACTAGGAGAAGGAACATAAATCTCAAATGTCCGACCCTTAATGGAACAACACTTGAACTCTCGACAGAAGCGAACTATCTTGGCGTCAGTCTTGACAAAACGCTTACGTGGAATTCCCATATTGAGAGAGTTACTTCAAAAGCCACAAGGGCATTCTTTGTCTGTAGAAGGCTTTTTGGTAAGACATGGGGACTAAACCCTAGAATGACCTTCTGGACATTCACCACAGTTGTGAAACCCATAGTCACTTACGCATCCTTAGCATGGTGGCCCAAGGTCAAGCAAAGAAAGGCAGCAAACGAATTAAGCAAACTGCATCGCCTGGTATGTGTTGGTATTACAGGGGCTATGAAAACATGTCCCACGGATGCATTGGGTGTGCTCCTGAACATACCACCGATTCCAATTCTAATTGAAAGGGAAGCTCGCTCGAGTGCCTTAAGATTAAAAGGTATATCTGAACTTAAAAGTGGGGATATGAAAGGACATTTAAAGAT
Organism: Anastrepha fraterculus; assembly: GCA_037575425.1. NCBI lineage: Eukaryota > Metazoa > Arthropoda > Insecta > Diptera > Tephritidae > Anastrepha > Anastrepha fraterculus. Next base: position 186,408 of record JAYXIM010000743.1, on the reverse strand, counting down.
CTTAGAAGACTTCCTACATAGTCCCATTCCTCATAGGGATGATATACTATCACCCAAACCAATACTCTTCAGGAACCTCCAAGTTATAATCAATGAACGAACCGACTGGAGAAATAACTCTATCACTTTCAAACCTGGCTCCCAGCTATGGTTTACTGATGGGTCCAAATTGGAGAATGGTAGAACAGGGGCAGGAATCAATGGGCCCAAATTCATAAAATCGATTCCGATGGGATCCTACCCAAAAATGAGAGGTTCTCACATCTACATACTTTCAGATAGCCAAGCGGCTCTAAAAGCCCTTCTATCAACAACAATCACCTCTAAATTGGTAAATGATTGCCTTAACCTTCTAAACACGTTAGGAAACCTCAACATAGTAACACTATGCTGGATTCCGGGACATGAAGGACATGAGGGAAATGAAATGGCTGATGACCTTGCAAAACAAGGAGCAAATATGCAACTTACTGGTCCTGAGCCTTTCTGTGGACTGACAAAAGGCCACATTAATGAATTCCTTAGGAAATGGGACGAAAGAAAACTTGCCGCACACTGGCTAAACTGTGCCGGTCAGCGTGAAGCCAAACTATTATTAAGTCCCAACAAAGGAATATCTGACAAACTTCTCTCACTAAACAGAGTAGATCTGCGTCTTTTAACCGGATACCTTACAGGTCACTGCAGCCTGAAGTACCATCTAAATAATATTGGTCTATCCGAGACCAATGTCTGCCGCTTTTGCGAAATGGACATAGAAAGCTCAGAACATGTGCTTTGTGAATGTCCTGCGTTGGGCAGACAAAGACTTCACCACCTCGGTGGTATCGTAGTATCTGCATGCAATCTTTGGAACAACAAACCCAAAATTGTGCTAAAATTTCTAAAAAGCCTAAAACTCTAGGGTCACAAAATAGGCCTTTCACAATAGATCAGCTCTGGTCGCAGTGCGTAATGGCCTTCTGGTTGGTTAGTTAAAGTGGTGATTCTTCCAGAATCCAACTAGCGCTTTCGCGCCATTTTGTTGCCACATCCTCGTTGCCAACTTGTTTAACGTTTTTTTACAGCATAACTATATCCAGTCTGTGCGGTTAAGGAACCTTATTAGGTTGTTAACGTCTAAGCCAGATAGTTGTTCGAGATTCTCGAACAGTGGTTGGCCCAGGGTTAACAGTCTGTCCTTCCATAGGGCAGGGCATTCACAGAGGAAATGGAAGATTGTCTCCTTTTTCTCCGGTTGTTTACAACTGTGACAGTATGTATTGTGAGGGATACCCATTTTGGCTGCTTGTTCTCCGATAGACCAAAAGCCAGTTATGACTGCCGTTAGTCTCGAGGCATCCCGTCGTTTCATTCTTATTAATGCCAACGATTGCTTGAGGTTGTAGGTGGGCCGTAACGTTCTGCTAATATTGCATTTCGTCTGGAATTTCCACCTACAGTCAGCGATTCGGAGGTATTTTTGGGAAATTGTGCTCTTGACTGCACCTAATGGTGTGAGTACCGATTCTGCAAGAGCGTTATTCATGGCAGATCCCCCTCTTGCCAGTTCATCTGCTTTTTCGTTACCTTCAATGTTCCGATGTCCCGGGACCCAGATTAAGGTAAGTTTATGGTTTTCACTCAAGATGGTGAGGCTATTTCTACTTTGTTCCACCACTTTGGAGGTTGTTGTGGCCGAACCCAGTGCCTGGATTGCAGCTTGGCTATCCGAGAGAATAGCGATATTACCCTTAAAAGAGAAATCTGCGATTAGTAGCCTGCAAGCTTCCCCAGTCGCCAGTACTTCCGCCTGGAAGACACTGCTGGTATTAGGGAGACGCACAGATTTCTCAATTTTAAGTCTGTAAGAATATATACCAGCTCCAACACCGCAGCCCATTTTACTTCCATCCGTATAGACTGTAGTGTCGAAGTTGTTTAGAGAGAATCCCTTATTCCATTCTTCCTTAGTTGGAAAGAGAGTGGCAAAATTCCTATTGAAAGTTACCGTCGGGACGATGTAGTCAGTTCTCACCGAGATTAACTGAGTTTGTCGCAATAATAGACTAGCATGACCATAAGTTTTTTCTCTCCAGCGACCCGCTTCGTTTAACCTAAATGCACTCATAGTTGCCGTCTTTTTAATATGTAGGTCTATTGGAATAACGTGTGTCAGCACATTGAGAGCCTCTCTAGGACATGATCTGATTGCACCGACCATTATTGCACATGCTGATCTTTGTATTCTGCCGAGTGGTTTGGTATTGTACTCTCTCACTAGAGCCTTTCACCAAACTACCGAACCATGCGATAGAATAGGTCGTATAACCGTCTTATACAGCCATAATGTATGCTTAGGTTGAAGCCCCCATCTTTTTCCAAGCATACGTTTACAGGCATATAAAGCAATTTCTGCCTTCCTTACCCGTTCTTCAACATTTAATTTCCAGCTTAGTTTGGAGTCCAGAATTACCCCTAAGTACTTTGCGCTGGGTGATAGTGAGAGAGTTTGTCCGTTAATATTTGGTAAGGTAAAAGGTGGTACCTTATATCTGGTGGTAAAAAGCATAAGCTCTGTTTTACGTGGGTTTAAACCTAGGCCACAGCCTGTGGCCCAAGAGTTAAGCTCGCCTAATGCCCTTTGGATGATCCCACTGATCGTATTAGGACACAGTCCTGACGCCATTAACACCACATCATCAGCGTACGCCACCGCTTTTACCCCACCTCTATTAAGTTTTATTAAGATTTTGCTAATAACGCATAACCAGAGAAGTGGAGACAGTACTCCCCCTGTGGGGTGCCTCTGTGGACCTTCTTGTTTATACTGATATTACCCATATTAGCTTTGATGATCCTGGTTTCTAGCATAGAGATGACCCAATTACTGATGCAATTCTCCACCTCTAAGTCTATCAACGCCCGTTGGATCGCATCTGTACTAACATTGTTAAAGGCGCCTTCTATATCCAAGAATGCCGCCATGGTATAATATTTGTTCTCTAGAGAGCCCTCTATTGTTCGGATTACCTCGTGAAGCGCTGTCTCCGTATATTTGCCTTTAAGGTACGCATGTTGTGCAGTAGATATACCAGAGCTCTCCAAAGAGCTTCTAAGATATATATCCAAAAGTCTTTCAAAGGTTTTTAACAGGAAAGACGAAAGACTGATTGGTCTATAGTCCTTCGCTGATTCATGTCGCCTCCTGACTATTTTTGGAATGAAGATGACCTTGACTAGTTTCCAACTATCTGGAATATGACCTAGGTTTAAACACGCTTTAAAAATTTCCTCTAGCCATGGTAGGATATAGTCCAAGGTTTCCTGTAACATCTTTGGGATGATCCCATCTGGCCCCGGAGATTTAAAAGGTGAAAAAGATTTAATTGCCCATGCAACTTTCTCCTTTGTAATTATTTCTTTTGCAAGGTGCTGTGGATTATATTGGCTCCGCCTGATACTTCCCCTCCCACTTTCGTGGACGCTGCACCCCGGGAAATGCGTGTTTAGCAGAAGTTCTAGCGATTCCTCTGTCGTAGCTGTCCAAGTACCATCAGGTTTCTTGACCCAAGAAGCCATTGAATGATCTTTGGACAGAACACGGCTAAGCCTGGCAGAATCCCTGGTGGATTCGATTGACGAACAGAATTCGCTCCAGCTCTCTTTCTTGGCGGCCCTAATTGCCTTCTTGTACTGTCTTGTTTTTTTTTTTGCCTTCTAATAATAATAATAATATTCTGTTCGTTGTTTGAGAATTTTTTTTTGTTACCCACTTTCTGTTTTATATAATATTAAAAAGTCGCAATAAGTCATGTTTTTAATTATAACTTATGCTTTTCGGGTTCATAACTTTATTATTATTAAATTACTTATGTATATCAGATTTAAATAATTTCATTTACATACAAATTTTTAAATTTTTTGGTTATTTATGTACATATTTCATACGGATTGTGCTTATTTTTAGTATATGTAGGTGTGTACGAGTGATATAAGCCTATTGGGCAACAGCACACTAAATACTAACCTCAATGGTGGTGTGGAAACTTAAAATTCCCAATTTTTGTTTAAAAAATACCCAATTCATGTTTCTACCGGTGTGGCAATATTGGCAAATGTTACAAAAAATGCACATTTTTAAGCGCTCTCACGAGAAAAAGAGTTTCACATCTAGTCATCTATGCCGACGCAAACAGTATCGGCCTCGCAGGCATAGATGACTAGATGTGAAACTCTTTTTCTCGTGAGAGCGCTGAAAAATGTGCATTTTTTATAACATTTTCCAATATTGCCACACCGGTAGAAACATGAATTGGGTATTTTTGAACCAAAGGTCTGGAATTTTTAGTTTCCACACCACCATTGAGGTTAGTATTTAGTGTGCGGTTGCCCAATAGCCTTATATCACTCGTAAACACCTACATATACTAAAAATAAGCACAATCCGTATGAAATATGTACATAAATAAGCAAAAAATTTAAAAATTTATATGTAAATGAAATTATTTAAAACTGAAATACAAAAGTAATTTAATAATAATAAAGTAATAAAGGCGGAAAACATAAGTTATAATTAAAAACATGACTTATTGCGATTTTTTAATATAACACAAAAATTGGGTAACAAAAAAAAATTCTCAAACAACGAACAGAATAAGTTCAAGCAGATTACCTTTAATTTTTGTAAAATATCTCAAACACAAATTCAGTTCCCTTACCTACGCTTTTCAACCATAGAATATTTACGTATATACAAATTTACATAAACCAACACACAGTTTTCAATAAAATTACATTATCTACATAGGACTAATTAAAAGTAGAAGTCGAAAGGGATATAACGAGCTTTGGATTCTACAAACTCACTTAAATTCAAATTATTACATTTCAATTGAATTAATTTTAAGACAAATAATTATAAACATTTCAACACGGCATTTCTCCATTAAGCAAAAACGAACTCTTTTCGTCTGTTATTTTTTGGCGCGTTTCTTCTGGCAGTCTGCCATTTGGCCTATCAGCTGTTCAAAATCCCATAATGTGTGAGTGCTGCCAAGTTTTGAAACGTCCTCATGGGCGCGCTCTCTCTCAAAATGAATAAGTTTCACATCTAGTTATCTATGTCGCAGGCGTACTGATGCAATCGTACGACGGTAAGACCATAGATAATAAGATGGGAAACTTTTTCATTTTGAGAGAGAGCGCGCCAATGAGGTCGTTTCAAAACTTGGTAGCACTCACACATTATGGGATTTTGAACAGCTGATAGGCGAAATGGCAGGCTGCCAGAAAAAAAAAATAAAAATAACTAACGAATGCAGTTCGTGTTTGCTTGATGGAAAAATGACGCGATTAAATATTTGTAATAATGTGTCTTAAAATTAATTCCATTGAAACGTAATAATTTAAATTGAAGGGAGTTTTAGAATTTTCCAAAGCCTCTTATATCCTTTTCGACTTCTACTTTTAATTAGTCTTATGTACATAATGTAATTTTATTGAAAACTGCGTGCTGGTTTATGCAAATTTGTATATATGTAAATATTCTATGAAAAGCGTAGGTAAGGGAATGGAATTTGAGTTTGAGATATTTTACAAAAATTAAAGGTAATCTGCTTTAACTTATTCTGTTCGTTGTTTGAGAATTTTTTTTTTGTTACCCACTTTCTGTGTTATATTAAAAAATCGCAATATGTCATGTTTTTAATTATAACTTATGTGTTTTGGGTTCATAACTTTATTATTATTAAATTACTTTTGTATATCAGTTTTAAATAATTTCATTTACATAAAAATTTTTACATTTTTTGGTTATTTATGTACATATTTCATACGGATTGTGCTAATTTTTGGTATATGTAGGTGTTTACGAGTGATATAAGGCTATTGGGCAACCGCACACTCAAATACTAACCTCAATGGTGGTGTGGAAACTAAAAATTCCCAATTTTTGTTTAAAAAATACCCAATTCATGTTTCTACCGGTGTGGCAATATTGGCAAATATTACAAAAAATGCATGATGGAAAGAATAATGAGATGGCGCCTATCGTGGCCCTGTTACTTTGCCCTCAGTGAATTTGACAACTAGTTACGTGATTTTAGCTCCAGTATTGCCAGATTACCATTTTCGTAACTTGATTTAGCATTTTTTTTTTGTTATTTAGTCTCGGAGTTTTAGTTCTTTCTTCATGACATTTTTCGAGCTGTTCTAATTAAAATATCATGTTTATAATTTTGTAAAATATACATTTTTTAATAATTATTTAAATAATTCACTCAGTTTTATTTAGCTTTACTTTTTTTTAACATCTGGTGGCATTGCCCGCGATTGCTGGTGTTGTTGGTGTTCTTCTGCTTTCGGCAGTCAAATCTCTCTCTCGTTACTGCAGTGTTGCCTAGCTTTGGATATAAAAACGCACTAAAATGCCCATTCAAAGAAAATAACCCAACAAATTTTTATTGAATCACTTAAAGAAATTGTCTTTAAAATGTGCGTTTTTTTTTATGCTTATGTACAATTTAATTTATGAGGTTTTTTTTGCTAAGCGATACTCTTTTGTTAAGGGTTTTTTGCTCTATTTGAAGTTATGTAACTAGATAAGGTACTCTTTTTGTAAAAATGTCAGTATGGTTTCTTTAGTATTTTCTTGTTTATTTTTACAATGAATATAACTCTTAATGTCCTATGTCTCACTAAGGATTGATGATCGGAAGAAACGATTACACCTCTATGGTTTTAGTTCGCATTCAATAAATTCAAAGGCTTTTTTAAATGTGTAAAAAGGTTTTCAATCTTAAGAAGAGTTGAGAGAGGGGCATTTAATATTTTTGCATAACCTTAAATGGAGCCAAAAATTAAATTTGCACTTTCAAATTATCAAATTTTATAAGAGTAAAAAAATTTTCACTAGCACAAAAATCTTCTCAGAGTGGCCTTTATTAAACTTCTTTTGTATAATAATACAGTTTTTTTTTAACCTAAAGTTTCGGTAGCTTTAAATTAAAAAAAAAGAAACAAACGCGAAACTTCAAAATTTTCGCATTTTCGGTATAAAAAAGCACTAAATTTATTGCGAAGAGCAAATGGTTGGCAATACTGCACAACTCAGCAAACGTGACGTCACGTACGCTCTGATGGGCGCAATCTTCTTTCTATCATTCTTGCAAAAAATGCACATTTTTAAGCGCTCTCACGAGAAAAAGAGTTTCCCATCTAGTCATCTATGGGTAAGACATGACAACCAACAATGTACTACAGTCGTCACTGTACAGACACTGAGAGCCGTTATCACTCTTATGAGTTGGAAGCTCTTGCCGTTGTTGAAGTGCTTGAACGATTTCGCATATACCTACTGGACAAGAAATTTCGCCTAGTGACTGACTGTTCAGCAGTACGTGCTAACAAGGAACTTAAGCCTAAGATTTCTCGATGGTGGTTGAAAATATCAGAATTCGACTTCGAAGCCATACATCGTTCCGGTAGCAGACTTGCTCATGTAGATGCGATGAGTATAGTACCTGACCAGCCCGCTGATAATGTGGCACCAGCCGGTTCTATATTCGAAATAACGTCAACGATTGGCTTTATACCATGCAGATCCAAGATTTAAGATCAGCATACTGCAAGGCAAATTGAAATCACAACGAGAGCCAGAAATTAAGAAGTATTTCCGTATTCAGAATCATCGCCTCTATCGTCCAGAAGACGATGGACTCAAATTTGTCGTCCGTACGTTCGTACGACGGCGCGTTGCTCAACTATGTCATGACAAAATGGGTCACCACTCATTAGAGAAGACTACTGCTCGTATTCTAAAAATGTTTTGGTTCCCGAAAACACGTAAATATATTCAAAAGTATAATGCGGCGTGTGTTGAATGCTGTTATCGAAAGGCAAAATCCAGTAAGGTAGAAGATACAATGCACTTCGATCCGGTAGAACCGATACCTTTCCGCGTGATTCACATTGATCATCTCGGCCCGTTTGTACGTAGTAAGAAGGGAAACTGTTACGTATTAACAATTTCCGACGCATTCTCCAAATATCTTGTAGTTAAGCCGGTTCGCGATACGCGAACAATTCATGTTTTAAATACATTGAATGACATGACCGGTTATTTCGGGTTGCCGGTTAAAGTAATCAGCAAAACGCTATAAGACACATTAAAACGGCCGTACGCACTCCACGGTCTAACGGGCAAATCGAGCGCGCTAACCAAACTATCCTAAACTATTTACGTACTTCCGTTGATAATCCGAAAGATTGGGACTTAGTGTTACGGGATTTGGAATTTAGCCTTAACTCGCAAAATAATAAAACAACCGGTTATAGTTCAAATGAGCTAATATTATATTTAACTTTAATTTGCACGATATTGTACACAATCAGTTCGTAGCCGCCGTACACGACGACGTAAGCGAAACCACTGAGAAAATTCCCATAGACGAAAAATTTAATATAGCTTCTGACAATATCGAGAGCGAGCGACAAAAATGGAAAAAGCGTTTTGACAAAAAACATTAACTTCCTCTATTATATCGTAAAGGTAATTTAGTCGTTATCGAGAACAAAGCAACCGCTACTGGTGAGTCGCGAAAATTAGATCCGAAGTATGATGGACCGTATCGTAACGTAAAGGTTTTAAGCAACGATCGGTATCTAATAGAAGATATACCGGGAATGCCTATAAAATCGCGTAATTTTTCTTCTGTTTATGAATCTAGCAAACTGAAACCCTGGTGTGGTATTTGTCCTGAACTTGACAATGACTACATAAGTAGTACCGATTCCGAAGACAACGGAATTGGGGATGATTGTCAGCGAGCTGATAGCTCTGCAACTAACAAGTGTGCAATGTGGCATCGCCATATCCGAATTACAGCGTCGGTCGACGAAGATATTTCCTAATGAATCGAGGCTTGCGGGCCAATAATCTCAGGCAGTTTTGATCACATGCAGAATAAAATTGAGAACATCACGCTAAGCATAGACGGGCGTAACATCAACACTCAACCGTATTTGAAATACTTCGGAGTTATGATTGATGCACGCTTAAACTTCAAAGCGCACATTGAAAAAGTTTATCTTGAATAATGGCTAACATAGGCGGGCCGAGTCAAAAGAGAAGGCTACTACTGCGTGGGGACAAGCATTAAAATACGAAACATACGCCAAGATTACAAAATCTCGTTTCAATTGAGCGCTATTAGAGTAAGCACATTTCGCACTGTACTCCTTGAAGCTATCGGGGTAATTTTTGGCATAATGCCCCCAAATATACTAGCTTTGGAAAGTAAGAGGATATATGAATAAAGCCGAAGCCTTGCCAGCCGAGGAGATCATAGAAATAAGATACGAGAGCGTATGGCAACGACGTTGGGATATAACAACTAAAGGGAGATGGGCACATAGACTCATTAGAAATGTGCAGGCATGGGTCTATAAAAAATATGGTAATGTCGGATTTTGTATGCGCAGCTCCTGACAGGACATGGCTGTTTTAGGGCATACCTCCACAAGTATGGCCATGATGATGGAGTTATATGTTCAATTTGGGCCAACGCAAATGAAAATGCGTAGCATATATTCTTTTACTGCCAAAGATATAGTAAAGAACGAGAGTTTTTGGAAAACAAAATATAATAGCAGTACCAATAACACCTGACAATGTTGTTCCACACATGCTATAATCTATAATCTAAGTATGGGATTGTATTAAAAAATTGTCAGCTTTCGTACTCAATGATTTGAGACATATGGAGAGAAGGCGAAAAAGCGCAAGCATAGCACTAAATAGCTGAAGTTCTGTAGTCTAAAAGTCAACACTTTTCCTGCGTTGTAGTAACTGCCGGTTGTACCGTAGGACTATTTTCTCTATTGATTTATTTGGATGCAGGAAAACTGACGATACCGGACATATGGTATAGACAGAGACATAATGGGTGGGAGAAAACTGTTATGACAAGGGTGGGGAATAATACCTCCTGATTATCCAACAACAATATGGTCGACGGAAAAACTAATGGCCATACAACATGCTATTCTGGAGGCTATAAGGAAAAAGCAGACTGGTGCTGCAAAGCCCAAAGTTAATAGCTGCGCCTTTCGCCCAGGATACATAGTTATATCATGCGGCTGCGATGATACGGCTAATTGGCTAAAGGAAGCAGTTCCTAAGCTGAAGCCGTGGAAAGATGCACAGCTGAAGATTGTGCAGGAGGCGGATATACCGCGCCCACAAATCTTCGTTGGTCACCTTCCAGAATTGGACAGCACCTCAACAGAGGATATTATTAGCCGCCTTGACGGCCAAAACGAGGGCCTTAACACAAATGACTGGCGGGTGCTCAACAGAGTGTGCAAGGGTACTGTGATAGAAATAATAGAAATAACTATTGCTATCGACCCAATCTCCGCAGAGGTCATAAAAACGTCCAACAATTGGCTGAACTACGGGTTCGGTAAAACCCAACTTCGGCCAAAATCTAAAGGCCCGATTGATCCGCCAAGGATACCGAAAAGGACTCTGAACCCTCGGCGAAACAAAGGTCTGAGGAAGCGGGAACTTTGACTCCAACGGTTTCAATAGCCCAGGACGATAAGGCCAGCTGCTCCAGACACGAGGCAGAAAAGCCAACAACATCCGCACATGGCGTCATAACGTGGCCGAGGGAATTCGCTTGCGACCCCCGCAAGCTGATAAAAAAGCGCACAGTCACAACAAGGATCGAAGAGGGGATCAGATGTCCGCTGAGGAAGCAGTCCTGCTGAAAAGCAACCGAGGTAAGAAAAAGGCAGCCATTGCCAAACGAAGGATCTATCACTCAAAATCAGCCTCAGACGTGCTTACGAGGAGATTTAACCAAGAACTCTTGGATGTAGCTTTCATTCAAGAACCATGGGTACGTAAAGGAGTCGTTCTGGGACTCCAGAGCATAAACGGTAAGTTGATATATGCTGCTAACAAAGACCGTCCCAGAGCGGCGTTGATAATAAATAATCAACTAGCCTTTATCCCAATATCACAGTTTATTACAGAAGACCTGGTGGCGATTTGGGTAAAAGTGCCAACGAGCAAAGGTGAGCATGAGGTAGTACTTGCCTCCGCCTACCTTCCAGGAGATGAGGTCACTGCTCCAACAAGGGAGGTTATAGCCCTGGTGGAATATTGTCAGCAAATACGTCCCCGGTGGATCCTCTGCTGTGATGCAAATGCGCACTACACAGCGTGGGGGTGCACAAACATTAATCCAAGAGGTAAGTACCTTCTTGAATTTCTACTTAGGTATAATATATCTATCCTAAACCGAGGCAACGAACCTACATTCATTAATACAATCAGAGGAGAAGTCCTTGACATCACTCTCTCTAGCCATAATGTTTTGTCCGAAGTCTCAAATTGGCATGTGTCAGAGAAAACATCTATGTCGGATCACAGACATATTAGATTCGATATAGGTGCAACCAAACCACAAATGACAATTTACAGAAACCCCAGAAAAACTAATTGGGACTACTTTCACTTTTGTTTAGAACAAAGTGTTAACCGCTCTAGGCATCATATTCAGCTTATATCTGAGCTTGAGTTCGAATCGAACGAACTACATTCAAACATAATATCTGCGTTTCACGAAAGTTGCCCAGTAAAATTGAAAAAGCCACAAAGAAATGTTCCTTGGTGGAATAGTACACTTTCCAACCTGCGTAAAGAAACAAGAACCCTATGGAATAGAGCTAAAGCAATGGGGGACTGGTCCTCCTACTCAACAGCCCTAACCAACTACAATAAAGAATTGAGAAAATCTAAAAGGGCTACTTGGAGGAATCACTGTGAAAAGATTTGTAGTCTTCCGGATGCTATTCGTATCCAAAAAGCCCTACTAAAAGATCACTCAAACGGCATCAGTACCCTGAAAAAGCCAGACGGAAGCTACACAAGGAATCCAGAGGAAACCAGTCAACTTCTGCTGGACACTCACTTCCCTGGATCACTTGTGCTAGACGAGATCTCTGCACCGGCAGAAACTACTACATCTGCGGGTGCTGAGAACTTAAAACTAGCAAACAAGCTATTCCATGAAAAGCGGGTACAATGGGCGATATCAACATTCAGCCCATACAAATCTCCTGGTCCTGATGGGATATTCCCCTGTCTTTTACTGCAGGGTGCACACCATATTATCCCTAATTTGACCAGACTATACAAAGCAAGCTTACTGCTAGGATATTTGCCTACAAAATGGGCTGAGGTTAAGGTCGTATTTATTCCAAAGGTAGGGAAAAAACCCGAACAATTGCCTAAATCATACAGACCAATTAGTCTCAGCTCATTTTTCCTCAAAACAATTGAAAAGATAGTTGATCAGTATATTAGGGAAAACAATCTAGCTAAATTCCCACTGCATCGACTTCAATTTGCTTATCAACAGGGAAAGTCCACTGAGACTACAATACACAGCCTGGTAACAGTTATTGAAAAGGCTATTGAGTCCAAACAGATAGCCCTATGTGCATTTATTGACATATCAGGAGCTTTTGATAACACTTCCTATGAGGCAATCTATAATGCCCTATATCTAAAGGAGGTACCTGAACTCATCACTAGACTCATGCTGAAATCTAGGACGATCAGCACCGAACTAGGAGGAACAATCAAATCTATTAAAGCCACAAGAGGTTGCCCTCAAGGGGGCGTACTTTCTCCTCTTTTGTGGACTCTAGTCATAGATGAACTTCTCCACAAACTGAATAACCTAGGATTTCACACTCAGGGTTACGCTGATGACCTAGTAGTTTATGTATTAGGCTGGCATGAGGAAACCGTTTCGGATCGCATGCAGCAAGCCCTTACAATAATAAACAAATGGTGCACGGAAAAAGGGCTCTCCATCAACCCATCCAAAACAACACTTGTACCGTTTACTAGGAGAAGGAACATAAATCTCAAATGTCCGACCCTTAATGGAACAACACTTGAACTCTCGACAGAAGCGAACTATCTTGGCGTCAGTCTTGACAAAACGCTTACGTGGAATTCCCATATTGAGAGAGTTACTTCAAAAGCCACAAGGGCATTCTTTGTCTGTAGAAGGCTTTTTGGTAAGACATGGGGACTAAACCCTAGAATGACCTTCTGGACATTCACCACAGTTGTGAAACCCATAGTCACTTACGCATCCTTAGCATGGTGGCCCAAGGTCAAGCAAAGAAAGGCAGCAAACGAATTAAGCAAACTGCATCGCCTGGTATGTGTTGGTATTACAGGGGCTATGAAAACATGTCCCACGGATGCATTGGGTGTGCTCCTGAACATACCACCGATTCCAATTCTAATTGAAAGGGAAGCTCGCTCGAGTGCCTTAAGATTAAAAGATATATCTGAACTTAAAAGTGGGGATATGAAAGGACATTTAAAGATCTTAGAAGACTTCCTACATAGTCCCATTCCTCATAGGGATGATATACTATCACCCAAACCAATACTCTTCAGGAACCTCCAAGTTATAATCAATGAACGAACCGACTGGAGAAATAACTCTATCACTTTCAAACCTGGCTCCCAGCTATGGTTTACTGATGGGTCCAAATTGGAGAATGGTAGAACAGGGGCAGGAATCAATGGGCCCAAATTCATAAAATCGATTCCGATGGGATCCTACCCAAAAATGAGAGGTTCTCACATCTACATACTTTCAGATAGCCAAGCGGCTCTAAAAGCCCTTCTATCAACAACAATCACCTCTAAATTGGTAAATGATTGCCTTAACCTTCTAAACACGTTAGGAAACCTCAACATAGTAACACTATGCTGGATTCCGGGACATGAAGGACATGAGGGAAATGAAATGGCTGATGACCTTGCAAAACAAGGAGCAAATATGCAACTTACTGGTCCTGAGCCTTTCTGTGGACTGACAAAAGGCCACATTAATGAATTCCTTAGGAAATGGGACGAAAGAAAACTTGCCGCACACTGGCTAAACTGTGCCGGTCAGCGTGAAGCCAAACTATTATTAAGTCCCAACAAAGGAATATCTGACAAACTTCTCTCACTAAACAGAGTAGATCTGCGTCTTTTAACCGGATACCTTACAGGTCACTGCAGCCTGAAGTACCATCTAAATAATATTGGTCTATCCGAGACCAATGTCTGCCGCTTTTGCGAAATGGACATAGAAAGCTCAGAACATGTGCTTTGTGAATGTCCTGCGTTGGGCAGACAAAGACTTCACCACCTCGGTGGTATCGTAGTATCTGCATGCAATCTTTGGAACAACAAACCCAAAATTGTGCTAAAATTTCTAAAAAGCCTAAAACTCTAGGGTCACAAAATAGGCCTTTCACAATAGATCAAGGGATGAGGGATACCCATTTTGGCTGCTTGTTCTCCGATAGACCAAAAGCCAGTTATGACTGCCGTTAGTCTCGAGGCATCCCGTCGTTTCATTCTTATTAATGCCAACGATTGCTTGAGGTTGTAGGTGGGCCGTAACGTTCTGCTAATATTGCATTTCGTCTGGAATTTCCACCTACAGTCAGCGATTCGGAGGTATTTTTGGGAAATTGTGCTCTTGACTGCACCTAATGGTGTGAGTACCGATTCTGCAAGAGCGTTATTCATGGCAGATCCCCCTCTTGCCAGTTCATCTGCTTTTTCGTTACCTTCAATGTTCCGATGTCCCGGGACCCAGATTAAGGTAAGTTTATGGTTTTCACTCAAGATGGTGAGGCTATTTCTACTTTGTTCCACCACTTTGGAGGTTGTTGTGGCCGAACCCAGTGCCTGGATTGCAGCTTGGCTATCCGAGAGAATAGCGATATTACCCTTAAAAGAGAAATCTGCGATTAGTAGCCTGCAAGCTTCCCCAGTCGCCAGTACTTCCGCCTGGAAGACACTGCTGGTATTAGGGAGACGCACAGATTTCTCAATTTTAAGTCTGTAAGAATATATACCAGCTCCAACACCGCAGCCCATTTTACTTCCATCCGTATAGACTGTAGTGTCGAAGTTGTTTAGAGAGAATCCCTTATTCCATTCTTCCTTAGTTGGAAAGAGAGTGGCAAAATTCCTATTGAAAGTTACCGTCGGGACGATGTAGTCAGTTCTCACCGAGATTAACTGAGTTTGTCGCAATAATAGACTAGCATGACCATAAGTTTTTTCTCTCCAGCGACCCGCTTCGTTTAACCTAAATGCACTCATGGTTGCCGTCTTTTTAATATGTAGGTCTATTGGAATAACGTGTGTCAGCACATTGAGAGCCTCTCTAGGACATGATCTGATTGCACCGACCATTATTGCACATGCTGATCTTTGTATTCTGCCGAGTGGTTTGGTATTGTACTCTCTCACTAGAGCCTTTCACCAAACTACCGAACCATGCGATAGAATAGGTCGTATAACCGTCTTATACAGCCATAATGTATGCTTAGGTTGAAGCCCCCATCTTCTTCCAAGCATACGTTTACAGGCATATAAAGCAATTTCTGCCTTCCTTACCCGTTCTTCAACATTTAATTTCCAGCTTAGTTTGGAGTCCAGAATTACCCCTAAGTACTTTGCGCTGGGTGATACTGAGAGAGTTTGTCCGTTAATATTTGGTAAGGTAAAAGGTGGTACCTTATATCTGGTGGTAAAAAGCATAAGCTCTGTTTTACGTGGGTTTAAACCTAGGCCACAGCCTGTGGCCCAAGAGTTAAGCTCGCGTAATGCCCTTTGGATGATCCCACTGATCGTATTAGGACACAGTCCTGACGCCATTAACACCACATCATCAGCGTACGCCACCGCTTTTACCCCACCTCTATTAAGTTTTATTAAGATTTTGCTAATAACGCATAACCAGAGAAGTGGAGACAGTACTCCCCCTGTGGGGTGCCTCTGTGGACCTTCTTGTTTATACTGATATTACCCATATTAGCTTTGATGATCCTGGTTTCTAGCATAGAGATGACCCAATTACTGATGCAATTCTCCACCTCTAAGTCTATCAACGCCCGTTGGATCGCATCTGTACTAACATTGTTAAAGGCGCCTTCTATATCCAAGAATGCCGCCATGGTATAATGTTTGTTCTCTAGAGAGCCCTCTATTGTTCGGATTACCTCGTGAAGCGCTGTCTCCGTATATTTGCCTTTAAGGTACGCATGTTGTGCAGTAGATATACCAGAGCTCTCCAAAGAGCTTCTAAGATATATATCCAAAAGTCTTTCAAAGGTTTTTAACAGGAAAGACGAAAGACTGATTGGTCTATAGTCCTTCGCTGATTCATGTCGCCTCCTGACTATTTTTGGAATGAAGATGACCTTGACTAGTTTCCAACTATCTGGAATATGACCTAGGTTTAAACACGCTTTAAAAATTTCCTCTAGCCATGGTAGGATATAGTCCAAGGTTTCCTGTAACATCTTTGGGATGATCCCATCTGGCCCCGGAGATTTAAAAGGTGAAAAAGATTTAATTGCCCATGCAACTTTCTCCTTTGTAATTATTTCTTTTGCAAGGTGCTGTGGATTATATTGGCTCCGCCTGATACTTCCCCTCCCACTTTCGTGGACGCTGCACCCCGGGAAATGCGTGTTTAGCAGAAGTTCTAGCGATTCCTCTGTCGTAGCTGTCCAAGTACCATCAGGTTTCTTGACCCAAGAAGCCATTGAATGATCTTTGGACAGAACACGGCTAAGCCTGGCAGAATCCCTGGTGGATTCGATTGACGAACAGAATTCGCTCCAGCTCTCTTTCTTGGCGGCCCTAATTGCCTTCTTGTACTGTCTTGTTTTTTTTTTTTGCCTTCTAATAATAATAATAATATTCTGTTCGTTGTTTGAGAATTTTTTTTTGTTACCCACTTTCTGTTTTATATAATATTAAAAAGTCGCAATAAGTCATGTTTTTAATTATAACTTATGCTTTTCGGGTTCATAACTTTATTATTATTAAATTACTTATGTATATCAGATTTAAATAATTTCATTTACATACAAATTTTTAAATTTTTTGGTTATTTATGTACATATTTCATACGGATTGTGCTTATTTTTAGTATATGTAGGTGTGTACGAGTGATATAAGCCTATTGGGCAACAGCACACTAAATACTAACCTCAATGGTGGTGTGGAAACTTAAAATTCCCAATTTTTGTTTAAAAAATACCCAATTCATGTTTCTACCGGTGTGGCAATATTGGCAAATGTTACAAAAAATGCACATTTTTAAGCGCTCTCACGAGAAAAAGAGTTTCACATCTAGTCATCTATGCCGACGCAAACAGTATCGGCCTCGCAGGCATAGATGACTAGATGTGAAACTCTTTTTCTCGTGAGAGCGCTGAAAAATGTGCATTTTTTATAACATTTTCCAATATTGCCACACCGGTAGAAACATGAATTGGGTATTTTTGAACCAAAGGTCTGGAATTTTTAGTTTCCACACCACCATTGAGGTTAGTATTTAGTGTGCGGTTGCCCAATAGCCTTATATCACTCGTAAACACCTACATATACTAAAAATAAGCACAATCCGTATGAAATATGTACATAAATAAGCAAAAAATTTAAAAATTTATATGTAAATGAAATTATTTAAAACTGAAATACAAAAGTAATTTAATAATAATAAAGTAATAAAGGCGGAAAACATAAGTTATAATTAAAAACATGACTTATTGCGATTTTTTAATATAACACAAAAATTGGGTAACAAAAAAAATTCTCAAACAACGAACAGAATAAGTTCAAGCAGATTACCTTTAATTTTTGTAAAATATCTCAAACACAAATTCAGTTCCCTTACCTACGCTTTTCAACCATAGAATATTTACGTATATACAAATTTACATAAACCAACACACAGTTTTCAATAAAATTACATTATCTACATAGGACTAATTAAAAGTAGAAGTCGAAAGGGATATAACGAGCTTTGGATTCTACAAACTCACTTAAATTCAAATTATTACATTTCAATTGAATTAATTTTAAGACAAATAATTATAAACATTTCAACACGGCATTTCTCCATTAAGCAAAAACGAACTCTTTTCGTCTGTTATTTTTTGGCGCGTTTCTTCTGGCAGTCTGCCATTTGGCCTATCAGCTGTTCAAAATCCCATAATGTGTGAGTGCTGCCAAGTTTTGAAACGTCCTCATGGGCGCGCTCTCTCTCAAAATGAATAAGTTTCACATCTAGTTATCTATGTCGCAGGCGTACTGATGCAATCGTACGACGGTAAGACCATAGATAATAAGATGGGAAACTTTTTCATTTTGAGAGAGAGCGCGCCAATGAGGTCGTTTCAAAACTTGGTAGCACTCACACATTATGGGATTTTGAACAGCTGATAGGCGAAATGGCAGGCTGCCAGAAAAAAAAAATAAAAATAACTAACGAATGCAGTTCGTGTTTGCTTGATGGAAAAATGACGCGATTAAATATTTGTAATAATGTGTCTTAAAATTAATTCCATTGAAACGTAATAATTTAAATTGAAGGGAGTTTTAGAATTTTCCAAAGCCTCTTATATCCTTTTCGACTTCTACTTTTAATTAGTCTTATGTACATAATGTAATTTTATTGAAAACTGCGTGCTGGTTTATGCAAATTTGTATATATGTAAATATTCTATGAAAAGCGTAGGTAAGGGAATGGAATTTGAGTTTGAGATATTTTACAAAAATTAAAGGTAATCTGCTTTAACTTATTCTGTTCGTTGTTTGAGAATTTTTTTTTTGTTACCCACTTTCTGTGTTATATTAAAAAATCGCAATATGTCATGTTTTTAATTATAACTTATGTGTTTTGGGTTCATAACTTTATTATTATTAAATTACTTTTGTATATCAGTTTTAAATAATTTCATTTACATAAAAATTTTTACATTTTTTGGTTATTTATGTACATATTTCATACGGATTGTGCTAATTTTTGGTATATGTAGGTGTTTACGAGTGATATAAGGCTATTGGGCAACCGCACACTCAAATACTAACCTCAATGGTGGTGTGGAAACTAAAAATTCCCAATTTTTGTTTAAAAAATACCCAATTCATGTTTCTACCGGTGTGGCAATATTGGCAAATATTACAAAAAATGCATGATGGAAAGAATAATGAGATGGCGCCTATCGTGGCCCTGTTACTTTGCCCTCAGTGAATTTGACAACTAGTTACGTGATTTTAGCTCCAGTATTGCCAGATTACCATTTTCGTAACTTGATTTAGCATTTTTTTTTTGTTATTTAGTCTCGGAGTTTTAGTTCTTTCTTCATGACATTTTTCGAGCTGTTCTAATTAAAATATCATGTTTATAATTTTGTAAAATATACATTTTTTAATAATTATTTAAATAATTCACTCAGTTTTATTTAGCTTTACTTTTTTTTAACATCTGGTGGCATTGCCCGCGATTGCTGGTGTTGTTGGTGTTCTTCTGCTTTCGGCAGTCAAATCTCTCTCTCGTTACTGCAGTGTTGCCTAGCTTTGGATATAAAAACGCACTAAAATGCCCATTCAAAGAAAATAACCCAACAAATTTTTATTGAATCACTTAAAGAACTTTGTATGCGTGACAAATTGTCTTTAAAATGTGCGTTTTTTTTTATGCTTATGTACAATTTAATTTATGAGGTTTTTTTTGCTAAGCGATACTCTTTTGTTAAGGGTTTTTTGCTCTATTTGAAGTTATGTAACTAGATAAGGTACTCTTTTTGTAAAAATGTCAGTATGGTTTCTTTAGTATTTTCTTGTTTATTTTTACAATGAATATAACTCTTAATGTCCTATGTCTCACTAAGGATTGATGATCGGAAGAAACGATTACACCTCTATGGTTTTAGTTCGCATTCAATAAATTCAAAGGCTTTTTTAAATGTGTAAAAAGGTTTTCAATCTTAAGAAGAGTTGAGAGAGGGGCATTTAATATTTTTGCATAACCTTAAATGGAGCCAAAAATTAAATTTGCACTTTCAAATTATCAAATTTTATAAGAGTAAAAAAATTTTCACTAGCACAAAAATCTTCTCAGAGTGGCCTTTATTAAACTTCTTTTGTATAATAATACAGTTTTTTTTTAACCTAAAGTTTCGGTAGCTTTAAATTAAAAAAAAAGAAACAAACGCGAAACTTCAAAATTTTCGCATTTTCGGTATAAAAAAGCACTAAATTTATTGCGAAGAGCAAATGGTTGGCAATACTGCACAACTCAGCAAACGTGACGTCACGTACGATCTGATGGGCGCAATCTTCTTTCTATCATTCTTGCAAAAAATGCACATTTTTAAGCGCTCTCACGAGAAAAAGAGTTTCCCATCTAGTCATCTATGGGTAAGACATGACAACCAACAATGTACTACAGTCGTCACTGTACAGACACTGAGAGCCGTTATCACTCTTATGAGTTGGAAGCTCTTGCCGTTGTTGAAGTGCTTGAACGATTTCGCATATACCTACTGGACAAGAAATTTCGCCTAGTGACTGACTGTTCAGCAGTACGTGCTAACAAGGAACTTAAGCCTAAGATTTCTCGATGGTGGTTGAAAATATCAGAATTCGACTTCGAAGCCATACATCGTTCCGGTAGCAGACTTGCTCATGTAGATGCGATGAGTATAGTACCTGACCAGCCCGCTGATAATGTGGCACCAGCCGGTTCTATATTCGAAATAACGTCAACGATTGGCTTTATACCATGCAGATCCAAGATTTAAGATCAGCATACTGCAAGGCAAATTGAAATCACAACGAGAGCCAGAAATTAAGAAGTATTTCCGTATTCAGAATCATCGCCTCTATCGTCCAGAAGACGATGGACTCAAATTTGTCGTCCGTACGTTCGTACGACGGCGCGTTGCTCAACTATGTCATGACAAAATGGGTCACCACTCATTAGAGAAGACTACTGCTCGTATTCTAAAAATGTTTTGGTTCCCGAAAACACGTAAATATATTCAAAAGTATAATGCGGCGTGTGTTGAATGCTGTTATCGAAAGGCAAAACCCAGTAAGGTAGAAGATACAATGCATTTCGATCCGGTAGAACCGATACCTTTCCGCGTGATTCACATTGATCATCTCGGCCCGTTTGTACGTAGTAAGAAGGGAAACTGTTACGTATTAACAATTTCCGACGCATTCTCCAAATATCTTGTAGTTAAGCCGGTTCGCGATACGCGAACAATTCATGTTTTAAATACATTGAATGACATGACCGGTTATTTCGGGTTGCCGGTTAAAGTAATCAGCAAAACGCTATAAGACACATTAAAACGGCCGTACGCACTCCACGGTCTAACGGGCAAATCGAGCGCGCTAACCAAACTATCCTAAACTATTTACGTACTTCCGTTGATAATCCGAAAGATTGGGACTTAGTGTTACGGGATTTGGAATTTAGCCTTAACTCGCAAAA
Organism: Anastrepha fraterculus; assembly: GCA_037575425.1. Classification (NCBI taxonomy): domain Eukaryota; kingdom Metazoa; phylum Arthropoda; class Insecta; order Diptera; family Tephritidae; genus Anastrepha; species Anastrepha fraterculus. Next base: position 165,019 of record JAYXIM010000743.1, on the reverse strand, counting down.
TAATAAAACAACCGGTTATAGTTCAAATGAGCTAATATTATATTTAACTTTAATTTGCACGATATTGTACACAATCAGTTCGTAGCCGCCGTACACGACGACGTAAGCGAAACCACTGAGAAAATTCCCATAGACGAAAAATTTAATATAGCTTCTGACAATATCGAGAGCGAGCGACAAAAATGGAAAAAGCGTTTTGACAAAAAACATTAACTTCCTCTATTATATCGTAAAGGTAATTTAGTCGTTATCGAGAACAAAGCAACCGCTACTGGTGAGTCGCGAAAATTAGATCCGAAGTATGATGGACCGTATCGTAACGTAAAGGTTTTAAGCAACGATCGGTATCTAATAGAAGATATACCGGGAATGCCTATAAAATCGCGTAATTTTTCTTCTGTTTATGAATCTAGCAAACTGAAACCCTGGTGTGGTATTTGTCCTGAACTTGACAATGACTACATAAGTAGTACCGATTCCGAAGACAACGGAATTGGGGATGATTGTCAGCGAGCTGATAGCTCTGCAACTAACAAGTGTGCAATGTGGCATCGCCATATCCGAATTACAGCGTCGGTCGACGAAGATATTTCCTAATGAATCGAGGCTTGCGGGCCAATAATCTCAGGCAGTTTTGATCACAAGCAGAGTAAAATTGAGAACATCACGCTAAGCATAGACGGGCGTAACATCAACACTCAACCGTATTTGAAATACTTCGGAGTTATGATTGATGCACGCTTAAACTTCAAAGCGCACATTGAAAAAGTTTATCTTGAATAATGGCTAACATAGGCGGGCCGAGTCAAAAGAGAAGGCTACTACTGCGTGGGGACAAGCATTAAAATACGAAACATACGCCAAGATTACAAAATCTCGTTTCAATTGAGCGCTATTAGAGTAAGCACATTTCGCACTGTACTCCTTGAAGCTATCGGGGTAATTTTTGGCATAATGCCCCCAAATATACTAGCTTTGGAAAGTAAGAGGATATATGAATAAAGCCGAAGCCTTGCCAGCCGAGGAGATCATAGAAATAAGATACGAGAGCGTATGGCAACGACGTTGGGATATAACAACTAAAGGGAGATGGGCACATAGACTCATTAGAAATGTGCAGGCATGGGTCTATAAAAAATATGGTAATGTCGGATTTTGTATGCGCAGCTCCTGACAGGACATGGCTGTTTTAGGGCATACCTCCACAAGTATGGCCATGATGATGGAGTTATATGTTCAATTTGGGCCAACGCAAATGAAAATGCGTAGCATATATTCTTTTACTGCCAAAGATATAGTAAAGAACGAGAGTTTTTGGAAAACAAAATATAATAGCAGTACCAATAACACCTGACAATGTTGTTCCACACATGCTATAATCTATAAGCTAAGTATGGGATTGTATTAAAAAATTGTCAGCTTTCGTACTCAATGATTTGAGACATATGGAGAGAAGGCGAAAAAGCGCAAGCATAGCACTAAATAGCTGAAGTTCTGTAGTCTAAAAGTCAACACTTTTCCTGCGTTGTAGTAACTGCCGGTTGTACCGTAGGACTATTTTCTCTATTGATTTATTTGGATGCAGGAAAACTGACGATACCGGACATATGGTATAGACAGAGACATAATGGGTGGGAGAAAACTGTTATGACAAGGGTGGGGAATAATACCTCCTGATTATCCAACAACAATATGGTCGACGGAAAAACTAACGGCCATACAACATGCTATTCTGGAGGCTATAAGGAAAAAGCAGACTGGTGCTGCAAAGCCCAAAGTTAATAGCTGCGCCTTTCGCCCAGGATACATAGTTATATCATGCGGCTGCGATGATACGGCTAATTGGCTAAAGGAAGCAGTTCCTAAGCTGAAGCCGTGGAAAGATGCACAGCTGAAGATTGTGCAGGAGGCGGATATACCGCGCCCACAAATCTTCGTTGGTCACCTTCCAGAATTGGACAGCACCTCAACAGAGGATATTATTAGCCGCCTTGACGGCCAAAACGAGGGCCTTAACACAAATGACTGGCGGGTGCTCAACAGAGTGTGCAAGGGTACTGTGATAGAAATAATAGAAATAACTATTGCTATCGACCCAATCTCCGCAGAGGTCATAAAAACGTCCAACAATTGGCTGAACTACGGGTTCGGTAAAACCCAACTTCGGCCAAAATCTAAAGGCCCGATTGATCCGCCAAGGATACCGAAAAGGACTCTGAACCCTCGGCGAAACAAAGGTCTGAGGAAGCGGGAACTTTGACTCCAACGGTTTCAATAGCCCAGGACGATAAGGCCAGCTGCTCCAGACACGAGGCAGAAAAGCCAACAACATCCGCACATGGCGTCATAACGTGGCCGAGGGAATTCGCTTGCGACCCCCGCTGCAAGCTGATAAAAAAGCGCACAGTCACAACAAGGATCGAAGAGGGGATCAGATGTCCGCTGAGGAAGCAGTCCTGCTGAAAAGCAACCGAGGTAAGAAAAAGGCAGCCATTGCCAAACGAAGGATCTATCACGCAAAATCAGCCTCGGACGTGCTTACGAGGAGATTTAACCAAGAACTCTTGGATGTAGCTTTCATTCAAGAACCATGGGTACGTAAAGGAGTCGTTCTGGGACTCCAGAGCGTAAACGGTAAGTTGATATATGCTGCTAACAAAGACCGTCCCAGAGCGGCGTTGATAATAAATAATCAACTAGCCTTTATCCCAATATCACAGTTTATTACAGAAGACCTGGTGGCGATTTGGGTAAAAGTGCCAACGAGCAAAGGTGAGCATGAGGTAGTACTTGCCTCCGCCTACCTTCCAGGAGATGAGGTCACTGCTCCAACAAGGGAGGTTATAGCCCTGGTGGAATATTGTCAGCAAATACGTCCCCGGTGGATCCTCTGCTGTGATGCAAATGCGCACTACACAGCGTGGGGGTGCACAAACATTAATCCAAGAGGTAAGTACCTTCTTGAATTTCTACTTAGGTATAATATATCTATCCTAAACCGAGGCAACGAACCTACATTCATTAATACAATCAGAGGAGAAGTCCTTGACATCACTCTCTCTAGCCATAATGTTTTGTCCGAAGTCTCAAATTGGCATGTGTCAGAGAAAACATCTATGTCGGATCACAGACATATTAGATTCGATATAGGTGCAACCAAACCACAAATGACAATTTACAGAAACCCCAGAAAAACTAATTGGGACTACTTTCACTTTTGTTTAGAACAAAGTGTTAACCGCTCTAGGCATCATATTCAGCTTATATCTGAGCTTGAGTTCGAATCGAACGAACTACATTCAAACATAATATCTGCGTTTCACGAAAGTTGCCCAGTAAAATTGAAAAAGCCACAAAGAAATGTTCCTTGGTGGAATAGTACACTTTCCAACCTGCGTAAAGAAACAAGAACCCTATGGAATAGAGCTAAAGCAATGGGGGACTGGTCCTCCTACTCAACAGCCCTAACCAACTACAATAAAGAATTGAGAAAATCTAAAAGGGCTACTTGGAGGAATCACTGTGAAAAGATTTGTAGTCTTCCGGATGCTATTCGTATCCAAAAAGCCCTACTAAAAGATCACTCAAACGGCATCAGTACCCTGAAAAAGCCAGACGGAAGCTACACAAGGAATCCAGAGGAAACCAGTCAACTTCTGCTGGACACTCACTTCCCTGGATCACTTGTGCTAGACGAGATCTCTGCACCGGCAGAAACTACTACATCTGCGGGTGCTGAGAACTTAAAACTAGCAAACAAGCTATTCCATGAAAAGCGGGTACAATGGGCGATATCAACATTCAGCCCATACAAATCTCCTGGTCCTGATGGGATATTCCCCTGTCTTTTACTGCAGGGTGCACACCATATTATCCCTAATTTGACCAGACTATACAAAGCAAGCTTACTGCTAGGATATTTGCCTACAAAATGGGCTGAGGTTAAGGTCGTATTTATTCCAAAGGTAGGGAAAAAACCCGAACAATTGCCTAAATCATACAGACCAATTAGTCTCAGCTCATTTTTCCTCAAAACAATTGAAAAGATAGTTGATCAGTATATTAGGGAAAACAATCTAGCTAAATTCCCACTGCATCGACTTCAATTTGCTTATCAACAGGGAAAGTCCACTGAGACTACAATACACAGCCTGGTAACAGTTATTGAAAAGGCTATTGAGTCCAAACAGATAGCCCTATGTGCATTTATTGACATATAAGGAGCTTTTGATAACACTTCCTATGAGGCAATCTATAATGCCCTATATCTAAAGGAGGTACCTGAACTCATCACTAGACTCATGCTGAAATCTAGGACGATCAGCACCGAACTAGGAGGAATAATCAAATCTATTAAAGCCACAAGAGGTTGCCCTCAAGGTGGCGTACTTTCTCCTCTTTTGTGGACTCTAGTCATAGATGAACTTCTCCACAAACTGAATAACCTAGGATTTCACACTCAGGGTTACGCTGATGACCTAGTAGTTTATGTATTAGGCTGGCATGAGGAAACCGTTTCGGATCGCATGCAGCAAGCCCTTACAATAATAAACAAATGGTGCACGGAAAAAGGGCTCTCCATCAACCCATCCAAAACAACACTTGTACCGTTTACTAGGAGAAGGAACATAAATCTCAAATGCCCGACCCTTAATGGAACAACACTTGAACTCTCGACAGAAGCGAACTATCTTGGCGTCAGTCTTGACAAAACGCTTACGTGGAATTCCCATATTGAGAGAGTTACTTCAAAAGCCACAAGGGCATTCTTTGCCTTTTTGGGTAAGACATGGGGACTAACCCCTAGAATGACCTTGTGGACATTCACCACAGCTGTGAAACCCATAGTCACTTATGCATCCTTAGCATGGTGGCCCAAGGTCAAGCAAAGAAAGGCAGCAAACGATTTACACAATCTGCATCGCCTGATAAGTGTTGGTATTACAGGGGCTATGAAAACATGCCCCACGGATGCATTGGGTGTGCTCCTGAACATACCACCGCTTCCAATTCTAATTGAAAGGGAAGCTCGCTCGAGTGCCTTAAGATTAAAAGGTATATCTGAACTTAAAAGTGGGGTTATGAAAGGACATTTAAAGATCTTGGAAGACTTCCTACATAGTCCCATTCTTCATAGGGATGATATACTATCACCCAAACCAATACTCTTCAGGAACTTCCAAGTTATAATTAATGAACGAAAAGACTGGAGAACTAACTCTATCCCTATCAAACCTGGCTCCCAGCTATGATTTACTGATGGGTCCAAATTGGAAAATGGTAGAACAGGGGCAGGAATCAATGGGCCTAAATTCAAAAAATCGATTCCGATGGGATTCTGCCCAACAATATTCCAGGCTGAAATACATGCCATTAGAATATGTGTGAGATAATGCCTTAGCAGGAAAATGAGAGGTACTCACATCTACATACTTTCAGATAGCCAAGCGGCTCTAAAAGCCCTTCTATCAACAACTATCACCTCTAAATTGGTAAATGATTGCCTTAACCTTCTAAACACGTTAGGGAACCTCAACATAGTAACACTATGCTGGATTCCGGGACATGAAGGACATGAGGGAAATGAAATGGCTGATGACCTTGCAAAACAAAGAGCAAATATGCAACTTTTGGTCCTGAGCCTTTCTGTGGACTCACAAAAGGCCACATTAATGAATTCCTTAGGAAATGGGAAGAAAGAAAGCTTGCCGCACACTGGCTAAACTGTGCCGGTCAGCGTGAAGCCAAACTATTCCTAAGTCCCAACAAAGGAATATCTGACAAACTTCTCTCACTAAACAGAGTAGATCTGCGTCTTTTAACAGGATATCTTACATGCCACTGCAGCCTGAGGTATCATCTAAATAATATTGGTCTATCTGAGACCAATGTCTGCCGCTTTTGCGAAATGGACGTAGAAAGCTCAGAACATGTGCTTTGTGAATGTCCTGCGTTGGGCAGACTATCTTTGGAAGAACAAACCCAAAATTGTGCTAAAATTTTTAAAAAGCCTAAAACTCTAGGGTTATAAAATAGGCCTTTCACAATAGATCAGCTCTGGTCGCAGTGCGTAATGGTCTTCTAATAATAATAATATGACAGGGGTGGCTCTCTCATCAAATGACCTAAACAGTACGTGGTAACAAGCTATGCTACTTTCGACATATTGCATCAGGATAATAAGAGACGGTGAGTTTCGTTCTCAAACCGCCTCCCGACGAACACTTAACGGTTTTACCAGTGGAAACGGTACTTTGAAGGTAGGACGTTTAGTCGGGTTAAAGTTCCATACTGATGGGGTTAGGCTTTAAATACTTCCTCCTCGTAAAAAAAACAACAAAAAAACCTTGCCCTTGCGGTATAGGTATCTCCCGAAGGATCTGTGGCCCGAGAGGAGCATGGCTAGGAAATAATTCACATTGCAGTGCACTGCAAAAAAAGTTTGAAATTTAAACTGATAGCAAAGTCAAATAACTGTGAAAATGAATACTTATTTACAGAAGTATCTGACAGCATGAATAAAATTTTAATTGCATGTGTTTACAATCTTAACAAAAGTATTGCTCTTGATACACTATTTGTTGACCTGTCTGAATCTGTCTTAAATTACGAACACATCCTGTTGTGTGGTGATTTTAATGTTAACCTTTTAAAAAATGAGCCTAGTATAGGGTGATCAGCTTAGAGGTATCGGATTTTAAATTAAAATAAAACAATGAAAACTCAAATTGACTGGGCGATCGGTATTACTGTTGTGTAGAACCATTCACGACATTTATTTTTCAATGATAAATCCTTTTAAATGTTGGCCGCAACTGCACAGTAATTTGGCTATCCGTAAACAACAATTTTTAATGACTCGCTGGAGAACTTCGGTCAGTATCTCGTGAATAACTTTAGTAATATTGCTTTCCAGTGACTCAACCGAAGGTGGTTTATCCACAAAGAATTTAGTATTGACATACCCCACAAATAAAAGTCCAAAGGTGTGATATCCCATGACTTTGGCAGCCAATCCACTGGTCCGAGACGAGAAATAAATCGCTCACCGGTACGACGACGCAGTAAATCCATTATTTCACGGGATGTATGGCGAGACTGCGCTTCCTTGCCACCAAATGTTGTGGACATCACGAGCTTGAATTTCCGGCCTTAAAAAAGTTGTTTACCATAACGCGATAGCATTCGCCATTCACTGTTACATTGGCGCCAACCTCGACTTTCAAGAAATATGGGCCGATGATTCATCAAGCCCATAGGCCGCACGAAACTGTTGTTTTCAATGGATGTAATGGCTGTTCTTGAATGTCTTCGGGTTGGTCTTCAGTCCAAATATAGCAGTTTTGCTTATTGACGTAGCCATTAAACCAAAAATTAACTTCACCCCTGAATACTATAAGTTGGCCTGTGCACGCGATGAACAATTTTCACAGAGCGTCGATTTTCGTAATGCGATTGTAAGATTTGTAAACGATGTTGAGACGTAAGTCTTGCCATGATGAAATGCCAATGAATACTGAAAAAAATTATATATTTTGTTTGACAGTAAACACGCGTAATCTGTCAAAAATACCCAATTTTAAAAAGTACCTCCAATCTGATCACCCTTTAGTAGTAAACTATTCGACGAGTTGGCAACAGCTGGATTTGGTGTTGTTGACGGAATTACACCAACGAGATATTTATTTTATAACATGTGTCTCTTTCTGTCCAGCGTATTCTTAGAATTCTTCTATATGTCCCCATTTCAAATGCTTCTATTTTACTCATTTCAGTGGTTTAATGGTCCATATCTCCCTAGCATACAGAAGTACAAACAGCACGTAACATTTAACGAATCGAATTTTTAATTTAATATTGAAGTCAGGATTATTAAGAACCTTTTTGCACTTATGGAATTCAGCCCTAGAAATTTCAATTCGAGCTTTTATTTCTTTTGAAGAATTCCAATTTTTGTTAATCCAGCAACCTAAGTATTAGAAATTTTTTACTTTTTCTATGAGCATGTCATTAATTGTTAAGCTTGTGTCAACATAGGTGTCTTTCCTGCTGACAGTCATATATTTAGTTTTATTAATATTGATTTTTAAACCGAAGTTTTTACTGCAACGCGTAACAACATTGACTAGCTCCTGTAGTCCACTTAGACTGTCTGATAAGAGAGTTGTGTCGTTAGCGTATATGATGTCGTTAATGTTTGTCCCATTTACTTTAATGCCAGTTTCTAATCCTTGGAGTGCTTCTTGAAAAATTCTTTCGGAGTAGATGTTAAATAGTAATGGTGAGAGAATACATCCTTGTCTAACCCCTCTTGGTATAGGTATAGCGTCTGTAGTTTCGTTGTTTATGTTAACTTCTGCAGTTTTCTGTCAATAAAGATTGGGTATACATTGAATTTATTTTGTATCGATATCCATGTTTTGTAGAATCTCAATGAGCTTATCGTGCTGAACAGTGTCAAACGCTTTTTCATAATCTATGAAACACATCTTTTGGACTTCTCTGCAATTTTCAACCAATACTTGAATACAAAATAGCGCTTCACGTGTGCCCATGCCCTCTTTAAATCCGACTTGTGTTTCTCTCATTGCGGATTCGCACTTCTTATAAATTCTTTTATAAATAATTTTTATAATAATATTTAATGAATGACTCATCAAGCTTATATATCTGTGATCGCAACATTTCTTTGCACATTTCTCCTTTGGTAGCGCAATAAAAGTAGATTTAAGTTTTATATATTTTCGTCATTTATTAATTTCAAGATTTCAGAAGGAAGCTCATCTGGACCTGTTGCCTTATTATCCTCGGATCCTTTTATGGCATTTTTTATTTCGTCTTTAGTTATAACAAGTCCTGATAAATTTTAAATAGGTGCTGACTGATACGCAGATCTATTAGAGTCCGAGAAAAGGAAATAAATGTATTATTGCCAGACTTTTTTCTTCTCACAAAGATCTAACACAACTTCATTATTTCCATCCAATAAAAAATAAGTTTTGCGATAAATTCCGGCAGTTTCTTTAAGTTTTTTGCGAAGATTGAAATCGCCATGTAGTTTTTGTAGTCTTTCAATTTCTTCACACTGGCTGTTCATCTAATCAATCATTGCATCACGTATTTTGCGTCTAATCTCATAGTTAAGTTCTCTGTATCTATTTTGATTTTTATTTTTGTAAGTAAGTCGTTCTTACATTAACGTAATTATTTCATCTGTTATCCACTTGTTTTTAATTTCATATCGTTTTTATTAAGTAACGTTTTAAGACGCGCCCACAATCTTTCCGCGTCTTCAGTGTTAGAATTTAACCTAATGCTGAGGAGCTCGTTGTTGTTGTTGTTGTAGCAGTATCTTTGCCCTGTCAGTGTTATGTAAATTACCGGTCGTCTTCGTCTAGCTCATCTAACGGTAGGCCCAGGAAACTGGCAGTTTCGACGGGTTGGGTCCAGAGGGAGAGGGGTGTTAGATGAGTGGGTTTGTTGGGGCATGTGAAAAGGTGGTTAGTGTCGTGCGGGGTGCCTTCACATGCTGGACATATGTTTAGTATGTCGGGGTCGATTCTGGATAAGTAGGAGTTTAACCTGCTACAATATCCAGAACGTAATTGTGCCAGGATTACGCGGGACTCTCGGGGAAGCTGGAGCTCTTCTTCTGCGATAGGTGGCGGTTGGACTCCGATAACGGCATTCGGGGGTCGGGAGCTTAGGAAGGTGGTGAGGGTCTCCCGATGGATGTCGTTAATTGTCTGTCTGTATACTGTCTGATCCTGGAGTGGTCTGTCTGTTTTGTCCAGGATCTCGTCCACGTAGTTGAGGAAATGTCTCCTGATGTGCCTGGGAGGTGGCTCAGGCTCGAGCAGGTGTCTGCATGGGTGAGGCCTGCGGTGACACCCAAGCAGAAACTGCTTGCCGAGCATTTTGTTGTGCTCCTTAACCGGGAGCATGTTAGCCTCATCGTGCAGGTGTTGAATTGAGGACATCAGGAGACATCCTGTCGCGGTCCTTATGGCAGTATTCTGGCAGGTCTGTAGCTTCGTCCACTGCGTATCACTGGTTCCAGGCGACCAGACAGGCGCGGCATAATTCAGAACCGGTCGGCCTATTGCTTTGAAAGTCGACAGCAACATTTCTTTGTCTTTGCCCCAAGTGCTGCCGGCAAGCGACTTGAGGACCTTGTTGCGATTCTGTACTTTCGTTGCAATAGCGGTTGTGTGCGCTGAGAAGGAGAGCAAGCTGTCGAAGGTGACTCCCAGAATTCTGGGATTGTTAACCGTCGGAATTGGTGTGTCGTCGACGTGCACCTGAAGTGGCAGCTTGACCTCCTTTGTCCAGGTTGTAAAAAGGGTCGCCGTGGATTTAGTGGGAGAAAGTGTTAAGTTTCTCGCAGTGAAGAAGCGAGAAAGGCGGGCGAGGTAGTCGTTTATCTTTGAGCATAGGTCATCAATGTCATTGCCCGACGCCATTATCGAGCAGTCGTCGGCGTATGAGACCAGTGAGACTCCCTCTGGTGGCTGGGGGAGTTTCGAAATATAGAAATTGAAAAGCAAGGGTGAAAGGACACCACCCTGCGTTACTCCTTGCTTTATTTTTCTCTGTTTGGAGGTTTGGTCTCGAAATATCACCGACGAGTGTCGACCACTCAGGTAGTTCGCGGTCCACCTCTTCAGCCCTGGCGGGAGTGTCGACTGTAAAATGTCATCTAGTAGCGTGGCGTGGCTGACTGTATCGAAAGCCTTTTGTAAGTCCAACGCTACTAGGACAGTCCTCTCGCAGGGGCGGTTTTGGTTAAGGCCGCGGTTTACCTGGGTGTTTATGACGGTGAGTGCCGTGGTGGTGCTGTGCACTCTACGGAAACCATGCTGGTGTTGGGCTGGAGTCAGGTGTTGTGTGAGGAGTGGGAGTAGAAGGGCTTCAAGTGTCTTCACTACTGGGGAAAGGAGAGTTATCGGACGATAGGACTCCCCTTGGTTGGCGGGTTTCCCAGGCTTCAGTAGTGGGACCACTCTCCCTAATTTCCACTTATCAGGAATAATGAGAGTGGCCAAGGACAGATTGAAGACCTTTGTGAGGTATTCTACTCCCAATGGACCCAGTTTCTTCAGCATCAGCATGTTTAGTCCGTCGGGGCCAATGGCTTTAGATGGTTTCATTCGTTTGATGGCCCCCTGAACCTCGTCGCTGGTGAAAGTAAGCGGTGCACTGTTGTAGGGCAGTTTGTGCAGCCGTCTGGTGGCACAACGCTTGGATCTGTCGACCGGAGGATGCAGTATGAATTGCCGGCTAAAGTAGCTCGCGCATCTCTTCGGGTCCGACGAAGTACGACCGTTAAAGGTGATATCCACCTTGTCGTTGTGCTTCGTCGGATTCGACAGGGACCTTACGGTGGACCAGAGCTTGCTCACACCAGATGTGAAGTTACAGGACTTCAGATGCTCTACCCATTTGGTCCGCTTGTGTTGGGTGACCAGTTGCCGGATCTCCAAATTGAGATCCTTTATACGAGGATCCCCGGGATCGGCCTGGCGTAGACGGTCACGCTCGTTTGCCATAACGGCTGCTTCGGCTGGGAAATTGGGACGTAATTCCCGGATCCGTCCAGCAGGTATGAAGCGAGCCGCGGCGGCTGTAATCGCCTTGCGGAGTGCGCGTTCGCCTTCACGCACATCGGTGGGAGTGGGTAGGGCTGCGAAGATGTTCTCGGTAAATTCCGCGAATCTGGTCCAATCAGCTTTGTTAAAGTTGATGTATGACCGGTGATCCGCGGAAACAAAGTCGGCAGGTCTCTCGATCGAGATGATAATGGGCAAGTGGTCTGATGCAAGCGATAGCATAGGTCGCCAGGTTATGCTATTTATCAGACCAGCGCTAGCAATTGTTATGTCAGGCGAGCTGCTACAATTGCCCACTACCCTAGTGGGGGCGTCGTCGTTTACAGTGCTGAACGTCGAATCGTCTATCTGCTCTGCCAAAAGCTGTCCCCTACGATCATTTGGCAGGCTTGAATGCCAAAGATCGTGATGCGCGTTAAAGTCACCTACTACCAATCGGTTTTCTCCCCTGATGAGCGCACCAATATCGGGGAGATATCCTGCCGGGCAGCAGGTGACAGGGGGTATGTAAATATTATAGATTTCGAGCTCGGCATCGCCTGACCGGACAGCTATACCTTGACGTTCTAAGGTGCTGTCCCTGCGGTCGATGCCTTCATCAATGAGACGATACTGCACTGAATGGTGTACTATGAACGCTAGGCCACCACCGTTGTCTCGCTCGCGATCCTTTCGGTGCACGTTATAGCCGTCCCTGGTGATCAGGGGGGAGCTAGCGTGCAGTTTTGTCTCTTGGACCGCAGCTATCTTAATTCCGAACCGACTCATGAAGTCGACTATCTCGTCAATCTTACTCGTTAGTCCGTTGCAGTTCAGTTGCAAAAGCTTAAAGCTTCGCGGGAGGGTCGTCGTAATTCGGGGGTGAGGGATGCGTGATGTTGTCTGCGTTGGTCCTGCTGTGCGTTCCGCAAAATGGGTAATGGCCTGATGCTGTCGGGTGGCCGCGCCACTGGGGGCGGTTGCGGGTGCAGAGCTCTGCAGCAGGGGGCAACGTAGTCACGTGTCCACTCACGGGTGGTGTGCAGGCCGGAGCACCTCCGAAAATGGCACCAGCCACTGCAAGAATTGCATTGAACTGTTGACAAGTTCCGAGGCACTACGGTCTGACACACGGAGCAGACTGTGCGGGGGACCAAGAGCTGCTGGTTTGTCCCCGCACTGGGGTAGGAGCAGGAGGGTTGTGGGTTCGAAAGGGAGTTGTGTTGCTCTTGGGGGCTCCTTACCGTGGAGGTGTTATTAGTGGCGGCAGTGTGAAGTGCCGGCACTGAGGGCAGTGTAGCCGTAGAGGCAGGGGCCGCCTGTGAGCGGGAGCAACACGTGGCCACATACCTTGTGGACCACTCCCTATGTGTCCTAAGGCCTGAGCAGGTCTTAAGATGGCACCACCCGTTGCACTGGTTACACCTAACCGAGGTGGAGTTCGGGTGGAGCCGTTTATGGCAAATGCAGCAGTAAAATACTTCAGGTCCGGAGCAAACTGGCTGCTATGAGTTGCTCCTGTGACGTAAGATTTGTGGTAAAGTACGGTACACTAGACAGGGCTAGTATACTGGGGCGGCAGCCCTTGGTCGGGAAAGAAAACCCGAGTCATTCCGGTAACGTAGAACCGGCTGCCATGGGAATGCTGAGGAGTTCGTCATTGATTTTGGTTGTTGACACACTTTTGGTATTTTCGTCTTCTTTTAATTTTATTAAATCTAGTTTTTGTTGCTTTGGTTTCTTTTTTATCACAGATAATTTTGCAGAGATTTTTGCTAATAACAAATTATGATCTGATGGGACATCTGCTCTCGGATAAGCTGAAACTTTATTAACAGACGATCCAAAACGTTTATTAATAAGAATAAATTCAATTTGATTGCGAACGATATTTTGGTAGCTATCTTGAGGTAATTTCCATGTGTATAGACTACGCGCTGGTAAATGAAACCATGTATTAGTTATTTTCATATTATGGTCTTGGCAAAATTGAATAAGTCGGTCGCCTCTTTCGTTTCTTTCATCACTCTTGGCATAAAAATTTTCAATTTCGTCTTCATTTTTATCTGCTGTACGTGCATATACTTGAATTATATTAATAATGAGTGGCTTCGCATTAATTTTTAATAAAAGTGTTCTATCTGATTTAGGGATAAATCCAATAACACATTTAGCTGCCTGTTCTTTAACAATGATGCCGACGCCATTTCTGTGATTAGTATTTTGATTTCCTGAATAGAAAATTGTTGTGTTCTCTGATTTGAATTCACCACAGTCTGGTCACTATGTTTCGATTATTCCTATAATATCTATATTTAATCTATTCGTTTCTAAAATTGTGTTTTGTAATTTTCCAGCCTAGTAGAGACAGCGGACGTTCCACTTACCAATGTTAAGATGTTTTTTTGTTTTACCTCCGGAGATTCTTAGCACCCTCGATTTGCCGGAGGCTCAGGGCCGTTGTAAATAAAACTAACCTCATTAAAAAAAAGTATATTAATTTCATATCTATAACGGACTTAACTTATAATAACTAGAACTTATGGCACGACTAAGTATAGATGTAAAGTTTGCAGTGGTATATCAATTCCATCTTGTGTTGCTAAACTGGAAAATGTGTTGTTATCCTTAAAAGTAGTATATATTCTACTTTTAAGGATAACAACAATCTAATAAAATAAAAAAATTCCATCTACTGCATCTAACAATGTTGCTAGCAATACTGCAACCAATATAGATGCGGTGGATAAAAACAATTTGATAATAACACGTGCGAAAGTTAAGGTGCTTACTTATTTGCTTTTGAACATGAGCTGTAACTCTGTTGTTGCTGACATGTGTGCTACCCTCCCGCTCCGTTCTTTTTAAACAAAGATGATTCGTTTCTTCCTTGTGCTAATTCTTTGGCTGATTATAGGTACTGTACGTGCTGCTGTTAATACTTCGGCTGATGCTGCTGCTGTTGACGTCGTTTTCTCTTCTGCCTCTGCTCCTCCTCAACCATCCACTCTAATTGTAATCGAAGGTTTGGCAAAACAATTCTGCTTGGACCGAGGTGAGGAATAAAAAGCGGAAGAAAGCAATGGTTGTTGTTGGCTCAAGTGGTAAAACCAAATTGAGTGTCGCCGTTCCCCATAAGTGGGTTCATTTATCCTCGTTTTCCCCGACTGCAGATGCAAAAAAGCATATAAACCTTAATAATAACTCTCTCTTATGCTTTCGACTTATTAAGAAAGAAAACCTAGAGGACAGAAACAAGCATAAACGTGTCAATTTCAAACTAGGTGTTTCATCTGGGAATAAAATATGAAATGCGTGATTTTGGTCAGCTAATGTTAGAAGAAGGCCGTTGTGTTTTTTCAAAAAAAAAAAATGGTTCAATGGCAACCAAAGTGACACTGAACGACCCTAGTGAAGTTAATGAGGTAAATAATGGGCTACAGGTCCGTTATTATAACATTTCGGGCTTAAAGAGAAACCCGTAACATATATTATAGTACGTGTGTTTAGTACTGAAGAGACTTATGACATCATTGTTATTGTTGAGACGTGGTTGGCCTCGGACTTTTATGATAGTGAGCTCATTGACTCAAATCTGTACAACGTTTTTTGTAAAGACCGTGGCTGCTAAAACTGGTTTCTTAACCCCTTGCCCTGCTGTAACGTGTCTGGCTCGTGATGAAAATTTTGGCCCAAACATGAATATGACGACCCAGGCTCGTGAATCATCGAACCAAACGTAAATATCTCTTGCCGAGGTCGTGCACAGATAGTCGAATCAAACATAAACATCACCAGCCTGGGTCGTGATTGAATGTTAGTTTCTATCTGTACGCCACCAAAGTTAGTCACGAGTCTGATAATTGCTGAGTCATCATCTCGCGCATCAGTCTGACGTTGACGCATAACACTTGGGCCCGAGTTTCGTCAAGCTAAATGGCATTGCAAGGGGTTAAGAGTTCCTCTAATTACCGTCAAAAGAAAATATCGTGCGTTTTCAATTACGCTTAAAAATTACGACTCGTTGCTTGATCAACTTTGTATTTGCATCAAGGCCTTGAATCATATGGCTGTTTGTATTTGATCACCTCGTATATCCCGCCTATTTAATGCAATTTTTAATCAACTAATATAAATTATTGTATAACAAAGTGTATTTATCCAATATCCTATGCTGGTATTCATCATGTGTCTTTAGATATAAATGAGTTTTTACCTTTATCGTTTATTGATGAAACCATTTTCAATTACGCATCCGGTGTTTCGCCGAGCTCCTGCTCCTATTTGTGGTGTGCGTCTTGATGTTGTTCCACAAATGGAGGGACCTACAGCTTCAAGCCGGGTCCGAACGGCAGATATTTTTATGAGGAGCTTTTTTCATGGCAGAAACACACTCGAAGGTTTGCCATAGCCGGTGGAGGGGCGTCCGCTATTAGAAAAATATTTTTCTTAATTTTGGTGTTTCATCGAGACTCGAACCTACGTTTTCTCTGTGAATTCCGAATGATAGTCACGCGCCAACCCATTCGGCTACGGCGGCCGCCCTGTGATTCCTGTGATTATCTTAGCTTAAATAATTTCCTTTTAGAATTTAAGTGGAAAGAATTTTTGTCCGGCATTCACAATGGTTTTTCTTATTTGAAATCAATAAATAATGCAAGCATTTTGCATTAATATTCCTTGAAAAAAGAATCGCTGTAATAAGTCACCTCGGCCTAATAAACAGATTAAGAACATAATAAATAAAAATAAATTAAATTTTTTTTTTAAATAGATCTAAAAATTTTAACCCACTAGTTAGTAATCAGTTTTTGTTTTTGGTAAAATAGTCTAAACTGTCTATAAAAGAGAAGAAGTCCTTTCTTTTCCCTTTATTTTCAGCTGTCCAGCGTTAATGTTCCACAAAGAATTCTTCGCAATGGTTACCCTTTTTAATGGGGAAAACTTAATGCACCCATTGCTCTCGCTCTTAGAGACTATAATTCATTATCTAATTCCAACCTGCTTCATTTCGCTTTTTCTACATCTAATTTCGTAAAAATTTTAAATTTAGTTGCTTCATATTGTATTTATACAGATTGTTAATATTTTTGTTGCGAAATTTTACTTGTTTTTAATTACATTTTTGTCTAGGCTGTAGTGCAGGGCACATTTCTAGCGATTTATTGTTGTTTGGAGAAAATCCTTCGTGTATGACGAAGTGCGGGCACAAGTCCAAAGTAATTGAAAATTTTCAATTATCTGGGATTTGTTGCTAGTGTGTGGCGCAGTTCGATGATTTTCTCATTTTTTACTGACCGTCGTTGAGGTAAGACCAAGCGGAAAAATTACAAGGGTTAACAAAAAAATAAAAAATTTAAAAATCCCCTCGGGGGAGGCTGTAAACCCAAGAGGACGCGTCTCCAGGTGGCGGATCTCCCAGATATGGGTGGTAGGATGGAAATGAAATACCTCTCGCGGAGCAAAAGACAAATATCAGAAAAAGTGAAAAAATCTAGCGACCTGCTGAGAAGTAAACAATTGCTCCTACAACAACGATTAATAATAAAGCCTCAGATAACTACAAGTACAACAATCACAATGACGACTTGGAACGAAAAACGAAAAAACGGGTTTGGAAAAAGAATTTATTGCGAATAGCATGCTGGATCATAGTATCTTCTAGGAATAAAGATCAAGAAATACGTATTGAGCTTGACAGACATGAAATGGGCTTTTGCGCCCTCTAAGAAACAAAGAAAAAAGGAACGGGTAACAGCATTTATGGAAACTACATCTTAATATGCAGTGGAAAGGAAACTAATGAGCGCGCCGCATCAGACGTAGACTTCCTAATAAACAAGAAATACGAAAAACAAATAGAAAAAGTACAATATATTTCCTACAGACTTTTACATATAACAATGAAAATAAAAAAGCATCAGGTTACAAACCTCATAAGCATGTCTGCACCAAACATCACCTAAACTCAAGAGGAAAAAATCGATTTCTATATGAAACTGCAAGGACTTATTAATAGATAGTATTCCAAAACAAGTAGAAGTATGGTATACGTAATGGGAGATTTTAACGCACTAATAGGACCGAACATTATACCAGGAATAAAAAATCGGTATAATGAAGACACTTTGAACGGCAGAGGTGTACAACTAATACTATTTTGTTCGCAAAATCAACTACGCATAACAAATACGTTTTTTTCTCATAAGCAACAGCATAAGTATACTTTTTCAAACTCAAGAGGCTTACTCTCGCCAATAGACTTTATATTAACAAACAACAGAGTTCATCCTTCGACTCTTTTAGACGTGCGTTCATTAACGTCCATAAATGTTGGGACTGACCACAACCTTGTGTTAATGACTCTAAAGTTCACAGCTCAAAGACGCACAAAATCGATACCAATGACGGTAGAAAAATATAATATAGAGTCCTTTCAGGATCCATCTGTGCAATTCCAGAGAACGTTAATGATAAAGAATTCTCACGAGCTACGAATAGTGTGAATTGTCAAAAATGAAGTCTAACCGCCGCCGGGATGTGGTGAAACTTTTAACAGAGCTGTTTACAGCGATTTCTCCTTTAGCATATTAGCCCTGCACAGTTTTTGGGTTCTGTAGGAAATGAAATTGACGAATAGCCGACGGCATTTTGCAAAGTATTTGCTTGTGCATTTTTATGTTCCCTTGATAAACGAAAATGTATTCAATTTGTATTTTCAAACAAAGATGATGAAGAAAAAATGATTGAATATTTCTCATATGCGCCAACATTTCAAATCAAAGTAACTTTAATATTTTGATTTAATTTAAAAAAATACATTGTAAAACGACCTCTCACATTTTGGTATGTGCGTTTTAGTAAATTTAAAACTAAACAAATTTGATGAAAATTTTTACTAATCTTTTGAGTCGAAATTAATTCATAGCATACAAGTGTTTTGGTATATCGACATATGTATTTACATTTGAATATGGGCATTTCTCCAATGTCGAATGCGACATTCGTACGCATTGAAAGTGAAAAAAAACATATACCAAAACATTATTTAATTTGACAAAAGGCGAAAGCATAGCACTTGATTAGCACTATAATTGGTGCTAAGGTTGATTTTGGGAAATTGTTCGTTTTCAAGATAATTACAAAAAATCAAGCCATTCGCATGCGACAAAAACAGAAGTCGCTTTCAAAGCAAAAAAACCAAACACTTTTTTCAGCGAAACCTGAAGAAATATATTAATGCGACTAATTTTTAAATGTTATGCATTGATGTATCTTAATAATGCTTTTTATTTTATTCAAAAATATTAAGTAGTTTATTTTTTATTTAATTTTAATCACTGTCGCACGCGACATGTCGCGTTTGTTCCATCATACTTTTTATGTTTATTTTTTTACTTTTTATGTAATTAAACATGCAAAAGATGATTATAAATGATTTTTAATATATTCAATATATTTATTTTTACAACCAAAATTATAAACTTAACAAAATATCTTCAAAAAAAAAAAAACAAAAATAAGTATATTAATACTATGTAAAAACAAAGAACGGAAACTAACTTAACTGAGAATAGTATTACTAATGTCAAATAAAGTTCTTTTAATGGAATATACAGTCCTAGCTGCTTCTAACTGTTGGCCATCGCAACAAAACGAATGCAACTAGGATATACCTGGAATATTTTTCCCTTCCTTCCATTTTTCGTCCAACTTATAATGAAGAGACAAATTTTCAATTTGAGCAGATGGCATAAAATACATTTTAATTCCATTTGTGTTGTTTTGTGCACATTGATCTGGTAAAACAACGTTTTTAGATTTTGTTATTTGCCACACTTTTCTTTTAATGACGGCTCCAACTCCATCAACGGCTCCCTTTCCGTGAGAACTGGCATTACTAGTCATTAACATAAAGCGCTTAGCTACTAATTTGCCTTCTATTATAATGGCGTCTTTCTTTCCCGAAGCTTGCACACTAATATTATCATATTATCAATATGATAAAAAGCATTGATGGCATTAATTAGGCTTTCTGGTACGGTTCTGTTGGATTGGTTAACGTTTTTCTTTTCTTCAAACTGCTTATATTTTTTTACCAGGACTTCAAGAACTTTTAGCCTTTTGTGCATGTCTTTGGCATCGCTTTCTCCACTTTTTTAACAGCTTTCGCCAAGGTTTGTCTACATTCGTAAGATGCGTTTTGGCTTTGACGTACATATGACATTCCATTTT
The DNA here is from genome assembly GCA_037575425.1 of Anastrepha fraterculus. NCBI lineage: Eukaryota > Metazoa > Arthropoda > Insecta > Diptera > Tephritidae > Anastrepha > Anastrepha fraterculus. The sequence continues at coordinate 145,196 of JAYXIM010000743.1, read as the reverse complement.
CTAAGAGTTTTTGGCGCCTCTCTCGTTGTCGCATGCGATTATATTTCCGTTTTTCTTGAATTATATCTTCTTTGCCTTCAGCCAGTGCTCTCCACGTCTGTCTAGCTTTCCGCATTCTTTCCTGGTTTCTTAATTTATAGTTTTGTAATTTTGTGTCATCATCCTTTAACCTTTCTCTTCACCGTTTACAGTTCGCCTTATTTTTCTTGCCGCCGTTTTTACTCAACTACATTCAAAAATTTTATATTTTGTATTTACATATACTAATAAAGATATTTTCGAACGAAATTTTTTTTTGAATCTGTATCTGTACATTTTACACTTACGATGTCGCACGCTACAAGCTTTAAATAAGTAAAAAGAGCAAAGCGCTGATTACTTTCCAGCAAAGTTTTGTTTATTTAATTAGCAATAAAAATATCTATTTGCTACTAATATTTGATGCAAATTGTACAAATACCTTCGACTCACTGATAACAAATGTTCTTTTTCAATGTCGCACGAGTTACATATTCAATTTCAAATATAAATTCACATTGTAAAACAGACGAAATTGATGAGCATTTCCTGTTTTGCAACAGTTTGACTTACTTGAAAAAGTGTGGGAAAGGAAATCTATATATATAAATGTGAAAATCTGTCCCTATATTCGCTTAAAACTCGAGAACGGCTGAACGGATTTATCTTATCTTAGTCTTGAATTATTCGTGGAGGTCTAGGGAAGGTTTAAAAGGTGAGAAAAATTCGAATAATTGCCGGGAAAATGGTCAAAACGTGGACCCGGGTAACCTTTGGTTGTGTATGTACAATATGGGTATCAAATGAAAGCTGTTGATAAGTGCTTTGATACGGGGTAATTTTCATACCTATTGATGACTAGGGTCTCGAAATATATGCCAAAACGTGGACCCGACGTGTCTTTAAACCGAATTAAACCAAACTTACACACATTGTTAAGGAGGTATTGAAGATGGTTTCCGTATAGTTTGGATACCTATTGGTAGATACGGTCTCGAGATATAGGTCAAAACGTGGACCCGGGTAACCTGGGGATGTGTATGTACAATATGGGTATCAAATGGAAGCTGTTGGTGAATGCTTTAGTTCAGAGTATTTCCATCCGCTCCGTGACTAGGGTCTCGAGATAGAGACCAAAACGTGGACCCTAGAATATGTTTGTACAATATGGATATCAAATGAAAGCTGTGGTTAAGTGCTTTAATACGGGTTAATTTTCATACCTATTGATGACTAGGGTCTCGAAATATATGCCAAAACGTGGACCCGCCGTGTCTTTAAACCGAATTAAACCGAACTTACACACATTGTTAAGTAGGTATTGAAGATGGTTTCCGTATAGTTTGAATACCTATTGGTAGATAAGGTCTCGAGATATAGGTCAAAACGTGGACCCGGGTAACCCTAGGATGTGTTTGTACAATATGGGTAGCAAATGGAAGCTGCTGATGATTCTATAGTATAGAGTATTTTTAATGCCCCTCCGTAACTAGGGTCTCGAGATATAGACCAAAACGTGGACCTGGATAACCCTAGGATGTGTTTGAACCCGTACCTTACCTGTATATAGGTGACCACCACAATCAAATTTTAAAAAAGTACAGAAAAGGCTATTGTGACATCTTTAGAAAGTATGTTGAATGAAAAAAATCAACTAATTCAACTGTTTAAACATTTTACGAGTTCTATAAAGAAAACTTAATATGAAAAATTTCTTGCGATATAAAACAAACATTTTATGTATGGTGGTGCGAAGCCCACTGGGTGATGCTAGTGCTGAATAAGATATTGACAACAATTTTGTAAAATTAAATATTAAATGCAAACTAAGCAAATACATATGTACATTAGTTTAAGTCTAAATGTAATAATTGAAAATATAATAAATCAGTTGTTGAGAAGCCCTTCAAGCAAAAAGTTGTCTTTGTTCTTTCTTTTATTTTTTTTCCTTCCCGCTTGAGTAGAATACAAAATTGCCGCAATCGGTAGGATCCTTTAATAAGTAAAAGGATCTAGTGAAACGAAATACGTGCGGTGAATAAACAAAACTTTTTATAACACCCAAATCCTAATCCTGCGAATCCGTAGCCAACTCAGGAGTTGACCGGACCCTCCAGGGTATAACTAAACATACGTATAACCTAAAAGATAAAGTGCAGTGAACATTGATTCAATAAAAAGAAAAAGTGAAAACCACTAAAAAATAAAGTGCAGTGAACATTGATTCAATAAAAAGAAAAATTGAACACCACTATCGATAAAAGTGCAGTGAACAATTCTTCATTACAAAGAACAGTGGACACCACAAAATATAGGGTTAATCAATAGTGCAGTGAATACACAGAAATTCGTGTACTAGCTAGCACTAAACGATAATCAAGTGAAAAGCTACAAGAAAAGTACAAAATTCGGCAAGCCAGGCAGAAGGAATTCGATAAGAGAAGGATGGAGCAGGCCCAACAAGAAATGGCACCGGTAGATCTAGTAGAGCAGCTCGCACGAAGGGAGCAACAACTCGAGCAGCTAAGATTGGCCTATCTAGATCTTCAGCAAAGGCAGCAACAAGACCAACACAGACTGGACAGAATACTGAAGAACATCAATCACCTACCAGTATTCACGGGACACGGAGACACAACAATTAACTCATTCTTCAGCAGCGTGGAATATTTAATATCAACGCTCGAAGATGAAGGACAGAGAAAAGAAGCAGTACGAACCATATACCACAAAACAATCCAAGGAGAAGCCAAAAACGCAATCATCAACATCCCGGAACCGGACAACTGGAAATTAATTAAAGACACACTGAAATTGAGGTATAAACCAGACACAGAGCCTCATGAAATCTACAAGCAAGTTGCCAATTTAAGAGTCAATACGGTGAGTGAGTTAATTACTGTAATTCAGAATATTAAGTATAAAACTGACGAGTTAATAGTATATTATAATGGTGAACTTGGCATAGACTTGACAAACATAGACAGCTTGTTAGTGAATACTATAAAAGAGATGACCCAAGGGACATTACTCGACAAAATTTACGAACAAAGACAATTAAAAGATATTTTGTATATAATGAATCAAAGAAGGTTTGAAGACACGTGCATAAGACCCGAATACAAGAGATTCGGAAGAGAAGAAAAACATAAAGGACAATTTCATAATAAAACATCGTATAATAATCAGAATAGGACATATAATAATCAAAATAGGGATGAAAGAAATAACCGACAATTTGAAGAAAGAAATAAGTGGACTAATGATTTTTATAGGCGCGAAGAGCAAAACGCTTTTAATAATCCTTTAAACAATTCGGGAAGATACAGATTCCAAAATGACGCAAGAAAAAATAACACCCCAAGACAGTTCCAACGTGTGCCACAAATGGGACACGCTAGGCCGTATTCCAACCAAGTTCGCTGGCAACCACCTAGACAAAACCGCACGGAACCCATGGAAGTGGACAATATTGAAAGGTGTTATAACAATCCTCGAGTGGCAGGACACCCTAATCATAAGTTTGGCCAAGATCGCTTAAATTTAGGTAGGCAAAGCCCAGAAGGACCTGAAATTAATAATACCATTTTTTTTACGAGGCAGCCACTGAATGCCTGCCAAAGATAACATTAAAGATCGTAAATAAAGAATACGTAGCACTAATAGATACAGGTGCCAGTTTTAGTTTAATTAATAAGGAAATAAATGATTTTGATATATATAAATTAAAATATCCCATAACATTTAGTACATTAACAAATAAAGATGCAATAAATTATAAAGTGCACACAAAAAGCCCGGAGCAATTTAATTTACCTAACAATGCCAGGATTCGTTGGAAGATCACCCCATTAAAAGGGAGAACTTATGATTTTATTATAGGTATCGATATATTAAACTTTTTAAATGCCCAAATAAATATAGAAAAAGGACAAATAACACTAAATGGAAAAATATCTTATTTTATTAATAACTCATATAAATTTAATCAAATTTACATGCTTGAAATCAGTGATCCTAAAATCGAAAGGCTTCAATTAAATCATTTAAATAATGAAGAACGTAGTGAAATTATAAAATTACTAAACCGATATAACAAGTTATTGTTTAGAGAAGGCGATTTATTAACTAATACAACAGAAATTCAGCATGAGATAAAAACCATTACGCAACAGCAAATCTATTCAAAGCTTTATAGATACCCACCTCAACATGAAGCAGAAGTATTTATGAGAATGCCATTTGGTCTTAAAAATGCGCCAGCCACATTCCAACGGCTGATGAATGAAATCTTGAGAGATCATATTAACAAAACCTGTGTAGTATACTTAGATGATATACTAATCTTTAGCACTTCTTTAACTGAGCATATTAAAGCAATAAGAGACATTTTCAAAATTCTCGAAAGTAAAAATTTGAAGATACAAGTTGATAAATGCAATTTTCTTAAAAAAGAAACAGAATTTTTAGGGCACATTTTAACAAAGGATGGCATGAAACCAAACCCAAATAAAATTACAATTATCCAAAATTTAGAATTACCCAAAACCGAAAAACAGATAAAAAGTTTTTTGGGAATAACAGGTTATTATCGCAAATTCATAAAAAGTTATGCGAAAGTAGCCCAACCGATAACAAACTACCTAAAGAAAGGCGCAAAAATTAATGTAAAAGACCCAACATACATTGAAGCTTTCGAAAAGTTAAAAACATTAATAAGTACACATCCTATTTTACGTTATCCCGATTTCAATAAACAATTCACATTGACAACGGATGCATCTAACTATGCGATTGGTGCAGTACTATCGCAAGAAGGTCATCCAGTGTGCTACGCTTCAAGAACATTAAATAACCATGAGAAAAACTATTCTGCAACGGATAAAGAATTCCTAGCAATAATGTGGAGTGTAAATTATTTTAGGCCTTACATCTATGGTAAAAAATTTAAAATCCTTACTGATCACCAGCCAATTAAATATCTCCATTCCAAATACAAAGGAAAAGACATGTCACCCAGGCACCAGCGATGGCTATTAAAATTAGGTGAATACCAATTTGAGATAGAATACCTAAAAGGAAAAGAAAATAAAGTGGCAGATTTTTTAAGTAGACTAGAAAATAGTGAGGACACTATTTCAGAAAAAGCGGGGAGTGAAAATACCATGGTAGAAAATACCAATATTTTAAATTTTTTTTCAGTTAACAATATAGAAGATGATGTTACAATTTCAACAGTACATTCAGCCGAGGAAGAATTGGGTAATCATTTTTTTATAAAAGAAGAAATTGTGAATAAGTACAAAACCCAAATAGTATTAACAAATAATAAAACGGAAGAATTTAAGGAAGTACATGGGAAAAGAATTATTTTTATTGCAGAAAGTGACTTTAACTTAATGGGAGACATTTTTAGAAGATACATTTCAAAAGGGAAAATAGGGATATTTTCGGAACTATCCGAACACAACTATAATATAGTACAAGAAAAGCTTATAGATATGTACTCAAACGATAGCCAGATTAATTTTACTAAGTGCACCATGAGAGCACAGGACATTGAAACTGAAGTGGAAGCAGTAAAACAAATATCACTGTATCATGTAAGAGAGAGTATGCACTCTGGCATACAAGAAACTTATAATAAAATCAAAAATATAATATATTTTCCAAAACTCATGGAACTCATCCAAGTGGTAATTAATCAATGTGACATTTGCCAACAAGTAAAGTATGAACGACATCCGATTAAAAATAAATTTCATTACACAGAAACTCCTTCAGATAAAAACCAAATCATACATATGGATACATACGTAATCAAAGGATTTACCTTTTTAACGACTATAGATAAATTTTCAAAGTTTGGAGCAGCGTATCCATTGAATGACAGAAATCATATGACTATAATAGAAAAACTAGAAGAACATATCACTAAAATAGGAAAACCTGATAAAATAATAGCAGACAATGAATTTAAGACAATAAGGATAAGGGAATTTTTAACAGAACAAGGAATCGAGTTACATTTATCTAAGCCCAACAGCCATACAGGAAATGCCGATATAGAAAGATTTCATAATACGATGGCAGAAAAGTTTAGGATTTTGTACCAAACTAATAAAAATTTACCTATCCAACAATTAATTCAACGAACAATCAGAAATTATAACGAAAGGTATCATTCAAGTATTAAATGTGCACCAAAAGACGTTCAGGAAGGACGTTTAGATCTAGGAAAAATTAAACAAAACTTAGAAGAATGCAAAAGAAAGAAAATTGATAAACTTAATTTAAAAAGAGAGGACTATAAAGAAAAAAGACGTGAGGGATTCATAAAGAACTACAAAGCAGTTAGGCACAAAGAACAACCTAAATATAAAAAAGGACTGTTAAAAAATATTCATCCATGCAACATTAAAAGACTATATAAATTTACAGATAATGACCATACTCATACTAATAATGACCTCGACACCGATAATTAAAGGAGAACTGACCACAATTGAGTTAAAAGACCAAACAGGATTCACGGACATTCAGTTAGGACTTCAGGAAATAGTTAAGGATACAGATATAGTACTCCATATAATTGACGTTAAACAAATAGAAGATATTATTAATGAAATGACAGAAAATATTATACAAGTAAAGACAATTAACAAAAATGTATTACAAACGGAATTATTAGAAGCGAGAAATAAGTTAATGACATTAATACCAATAGAAAAAAGACATAAGAGAGGACTTGTAAACGCAATAGGTACCGTAGCAAAATGGACATTTGGCACAATGGACGATGACGACAGACAGACAATTCAAAAACATTTAACACAAACGGGTGAAATGTTGAATCAACAAATACACATAAATGAACATTTTAATTTGGCAATGAAACAAATAAGAAATATTGTACAAGATGATAGGAAAGAAATTGAAAAAGGACTTAACAGTATAAATAAATTCATAGATGAAGAAAATCAACAACATATGTACTTACAACAGATGACAAAAATTCAGTTAATAAAAAGTAAAATAGAACAAATCCAAGACAATGTAGTCGCAGCCAAATATGGTCTAGTTCACCCAAATATTCTAACAAATCAAGAAATTACCAATTATAACATTGATTTCAATAAATTAAAATACTTACAACTAGGAATAGCAACTTTTAATAATACCTATCTAATATTAAGCATTAAAATTCCAAAATTATTCATACAAATAAAAATAAGAAAAATTGTACTACTACCAAATAAGAATAAAAAAAGAAATAGAACCAGAAACAGAGGAAGTTTTTACGTACATATAAAAATAAAATTATGAAATTTGAAGAAAATAAACATTTCAGACAACTAAAACCCAGCACTCATTGTATAATAACAAAAAATTGTAAATTAATATCAAGTAAAGAATTAGAAATTATAGCACTAGACGAAAAAACAGTCCTAGTTAAAAATGCATTCAATTTATTTGTAAATAACACATGTAACATAAATGACACTGTTTTGAACGGAAATTACGCAATCCAATTTAACAATTGTTCAATAAAAATTAATGATTATTATTACTCTAATTGGATTGAAAGATTCGAAGGAAATATTATGAGATTGCAATATGACAATATAAAGAATTTTACAGAAAAATAATTGTCATTTGGAGAACAAAACTAAAATATATTAAAATAAATCTAAATAAAAGAATTCAGGAGAATTCTATTCTAAAGGGGGAGAAGTTACATATTCAATTTCAAATATAAATTCACATTGTAAACCTGACGAAATTGATGAGTTTGTAAATAAAATAATGAACAATAAGTAAAAGTAATTGGAAACGCATTTCCTGTTTTGCAACAGTTTGACTTACTTGAAAAAGTGTGGGAAAGGAAATGCTGAATAAGATATTGACAACAATTTTGTGAAATTAAATATTAAATGCAAACTAAGCAAATACATATGTACATTAGTTTAAGTCTAAATGTAATAATTGAAAATATAATAAATCAGTTGTTGAGAAGCCCTTCAAGCAAAAAGTTGTCTTTGTTCTTTCTTTTATTTTTTTTCCTTCCCGCTTGAGTAGAATACAAAATTCACGCGACATCGAGTTATACGGTAAATCAAAGAAAAAATTTACCGTAATTGGCAATCGCATCGTTCCTTTTACATTTTTCTTACATTCTTTACATATAAACATTTAAAAAAGCAAATGTCACGGCATAATATATCTCATCAAGATCATTAATCAAAACAAAACATGCAACAGAAATGTTTAAAACGGAACTTTTGCACTGGATCGACTTTGCATTCGAATATTTCAAAATGTGGTTTGTACAAATGTAAAATTTGTTTACATTAGTTACATTTATTAGATTCCCTATAAAAATATGTTAAAACAACATAATTTTATAGACTTTGAATTTTTTGGCTTCGGTTGACATTTCTGTGAAAATGCCCATATGCATTTATTTGCTCCTTTAGCAAACCAAATTTTTTTCAATTTACATTTTACAGAGAACGTTAATGATATTTAAAACTAAACAAATTTGATGAAAATTTTTACTAATTTTTCGAGTCGAAATTAATTTTAGACAAGAATTCAAAGAGCATATTGGCATATTGATGAATATACATATATGTATATACATATGTATGTATATCACACATATTATGATAGTTATATTTGTGCAAAAGTTCAATTGCATCTTCAATTCTTATAGTGTTACAAATGTGCCTATGTGCACACGCACTGCGGCAGCAATGACCTACATATCTCACGAAGCATTGCCTTATCATATTTATGTACATTTGAATATGCATTTATTTGTTCCTTTGCCAAACGAAATTTTTTTCAATTTACATATACCTTCTGCTTAGGAGTGGGATTATTTTCGAATAATATTCGAGTAAACATTATTCGAATAAAACGAATAATACTATTCGTTTCAAATAATTCGAATAGTTCATTATTCGAATACCTTACTATTCGAATACCTTACTATTCGAATACCTCACTATTCGAATACTTTACTATTCGAATACCTCAGTATTCGAATACCTTACTATTCGAATACCTCACTATATATTCATTTATATCAGGGAGAAAATGCTTTTAAAAATATAAAAATTACATTGGCCCTTCTCATGGTGCTAATCAGTTTTTCTCGATTTTTGAACATTGTGATTTTTTGATTTGACCGCTTCATGTTTCAATTAGCTAATATGATAAGATTTCTTTGGTATTGTTCTTGATAAAACACCGACAGGTATACATACTTATATGTAGAGTTGGGTTTCGGGAATTTCCCGACGGGAATTCTCGAGAAATTCTCGATATTTTTCCATCCCGAATCTCGAGAATTGAAATTTTTAGCATTTCGGGAAATCCCGAATCTCGAGAATGTTTCAAGATTTCTCGAGAAATCCATTTTTTTTTTTAATTTTTGTTGTCAAATATTAAGAGAAAAAACAATTCTTTCAAAAGTAAAAGAATACACATACATATGATTAATACCTGGAAACACCAAACTGTAACGGCCATTATGTTACAAAGAATCGCACACTACATACTGTTTCGCAGAATCACATACAATTCACACCATAGTTTGAATTGCTAGCAGCAGTTAAGCAATTAGAAATGCTTTGAAAATAGTCAAGCAATTTCAATTTGTTCGCAGACTGCACAGACGACGTTTGTAAATTTATTTTTTGTAGTGAGCGGGTGCATTTCATTTTGTGGTACCTGATTAAGTATAACTTATACACTGTATAATAAAATATTTTGTGGTCCAAATATTACTTATTTTTAAGTTTCGAATTGACGTATCGTTGACTGTGAGTACTTAGTAGTTACTTCCTTTAAAAAACAAAATTTAAAACAAATTTTGAATTTTTAGCATTAAAAATCATGAGTTCAGAATACGAATACGACCAAGTGTGGCAGCTTTTCAAGCGATTTGACGACGAAGCAACATGTTTGAAATGCAATAAAATCATTAAATGCAAGTCATCGTCAACATCTGGACTTCACCGTCACATGGAGAGGATACACAACATGAAGCGAAGGGAACATGAGGCTCCAAAAGAACAGCCACCAGCCAAGAAGACCCGAACTCTTCACAACTTTTTCAATACTTCTTCCTCGCCTGAATCGCTTGAACAAATTGTTGCAAAATTGGCTGCAAAAGATGGAATTCCAATAAACGCGATAACAAAAAGTGAGTTCATTCGTAATAGTATCAGCCGCTTAGGATTTCATCTTCCAAAGTGTCACAAAGCTGTTCTGGGTTTGGTTATGAAGTACTGCACGAAAATAAAAAGCGATTTGAAGATGAAAATTGAAAATTTTAAATCTGCACAGCGTAAGTTCAGCTTGAGCATCGACGAGTGGACAAGCGTGCGAAACCGACGGTACATGAACATCCATATATATTATGACGATGGACAATCTGACAACCTTGGCCTGGTTCGCATTCAGGAATCATGTCCCGCTGAAAAAGTATATGAGCTCGTAAATGCAAAGCTTTCAGACTTCAATATAAAACTACAGTCCGACATCGTGGCTATTACAAGTGATGGTGCCAGTGTCATGATCAAATTTGGGAGACTATCACCAGCTCATCAACAGATTTGCTACAACCACGGCATACATTTGGCGGTCATGGAGGTAATGTACCAGAAGCGAAAAGTCGCAAACAGGATATACGATAGTGACGTAAGCGATGGAGACGATTCGGATGATAGAGGCTCCGATGAAAATGAAAACAATGCAGCCAGTACTTCATTTTCCGACATTAATGCGGAAAACGCTTCCGATGACGAGGACGACAATATCGTATTTGTTGCTGACAAGACGGTCACTATAAAGTCTGCATTTGAAATCGTAAAAAAGGTTCGCAAGCTAGTTTTGAAATTCAAGAACTCGCCTGTACGGAATGCCATCTTGCAGGATTATGTTAAAGAGGTCGAGAAGAAAGAGCTTTTCTTGCTGTTGGATTGCAAAACACGTTGGAATAGCCTGGAAACTATGCTAGCCAGATACATTTGCATCAGCAAGCATGTTCGTAAGGCGCTCGACACTCTTAATTTAAATTTTATGGCCACTACTGACGCAGAAGAAAAGTATTGCGAGGATATCATAAATGCTCTTAAACCTATACGTGTTGCTGTAGAAGCACTTAGTCGCCAAAATGTGAACTTACTTGCTGCGGATTCTATTCTCAAATTTTTGTTCACAAAATTGGAGAATCAGCACACCGAATTGGGCAATGAATTCTTATCCAGCCTAAAAAAAAACTTAACAGCTCGTAGATCTAGCCGTTTGTTATCGGCCTTTAAATATTTACACGATCCAGTTAACAGCTCTAGTGACAAATCTGAATTTTTCCACACCTGTTCTAAAACAGAATTGATAAAAGAAGCCGAAAACTACTTGGTTCGTCTATTTTCTACGAGCATTCAAGAAGACCAAGCAGTGTCTAGTTCTGACGATGATGACGTATTTGCAACCAACAACGTCGATGAAGAAGATATGGCGAAACAGCTTGAAAAATACGTTCAGCAATGCTCAAAACCGAAAGCAGACATTGCGCAACATGCGGCGAACCAGATGTTTTCGTCGCTTAGAAACGAGCTAAAACTATATGAAAAAACTGGAGAGAAAACACAAAATGTTGAAAGACTGATCGGGGCTTTTAAAACTGTTAAGCCAACATCGACTCAAAATGAGAGGAATTTTTCTACAGCGGGTAATTTTGTGTCCAAAAAGCGTACGCGATTGTCAGACGAAGCCATTGACAGTCTGTGTTTTTTAAAACACCATTTTGGGAAATAATGTTTACAATCACTTTTTTCTCCTATTTTAATAAGTATAATCTTGAATTATTTTTGTTTTGAATTTTTTTGTAATTATTTTTGTTTCACTTTTTTGTTTGCAATAATTGAAATAGTAATATTTTCAAATATTTTTTTATGTAATTTATACTTTAATAAAAATAAATAAAAATAATATTTTATGAAATTCATTGCTCTTTCACTGGTTTTAGATTTTTTTTCTTAATTTTTTGGAATTTTTCCCGAATTTTCGAGAATTCTCGAGAAATCTCAAAAATTATTTTCGGGAAATCCCGCATCTCAAGAATTGAAATTTTCGTTATTTCGGGAAATCCCGATTCTCGAGATTGGGATTTTCTCGGGAAATACCCAACTCTACTTATATGTATGTGCATAACTAAATGAGCATAAAAACATCAGAGCGTTTCTAAAAAAATATTTGGTTTTCCCTCGTACCAATTCTTGTGTTTAGACGCCGACACAATAAAAAGGTGGTAGTATTTTCATTTAATATAAGCCTTTACGTGGTTTTTGAATTTGCATACATAGGTACATGCACTTGTACAGAAACCGATTAGTAGTCCGCTAATCTAAGTAAATATTTACCAAAAATATTCGAATAGTGAAGTATTCGAATAGTGATGTATTCGAATAGTAAGGTATTCGAATAGTAAGGTATTCGAATAGTAAGGTATTCGAATAGTGAGGTATTCGAATAGTGAGGTATTCGAATAGTATTATTCGAATAAACGAATAAAAAATTCGAATAAATATTATTCGAATTACGAATACCTCTCGAATAAAAGATTTTATTATTCGAATAATTTTTATTCGAATAGTCCCACCACTACTTCTGCTCAAATATGAACGAGACGTTATCAATAAAACGGTCCGCGGATGACATATGGCAAAAATAAATTTTTTGTTGGATGGTGGACTGTTATAAGCTTACATGGCAAATTTCAGCGTAATATGTCACATAGTTTGTTTTCTGTTCTACTGTAAACAAGTCAAGCTCGAGTGTGTTCTTCGAATTCTCTTTTATGACTTCAATTGTCTCAAAATGTTTTCCACGAAGCGGCAACTTGAGCTTGGGAAACAGGAAAAAGTCACATGGAGCCATATCAGGCGAATACGGTGCTTGCGGAACGATATTAACATTATTTTTGTTCAAATAATCGCGAACAAGACGTGATGTGTGAGCTGGTGCATTATCGTGATGCAAGAACCATGACTTGTAGTCCCACAATTCCTTCCTTTTAAGACGAATGTTCTCGCGCAAACGCTTTAAAACGTCTAAATAATATTTTGCGATTTGTGCGATTTTCAAGCACAATTTCCTTTACTTTTCCGATGTTTTCGTCGTTTACTGATGTTGCTAGACGACGTTCATGATTCAAGTTTTCAACCGCTGTACGGCCCTCTTTGAACGATTTGTACCACTGGAAAACACATGCACGCGATAGAGCAGAGTCCCCATAGGTTGTCTGCAACATTTTTAAGGCGTCTGAAGCCGAAATATTGTTGGAATAAACAACAAACAAATCTTTGTTCAACTTGAATTTCCATCGTTAAATTCGAAGAACACACTCGAGCTTGACTTGTTTACAGTAGCACAGAAAACAAACTATGTGACATATCACGCTGAAATTTGCCATGTAAGCTTATAACAGTCCTACCAAAAAACTAAAAATTTATTTTTGCCATATGTCATCCGCCGACCGTTTTAGTGATAACGTCTCGTTCATATTTGAGCAGAAGGTATTACAGGGAATAATACATATATGTATGCATTTTATAGATAGTATAAAACTTTGAAATTTAAAATAAATAAAAGAAAACTTCAAAGAAACGTATTTGCATACATATTTTCTATTGCATCTTTAATAAATATAGGCCCCTATTATGAGTTGCATTCGATCTTCGATATTCGTTGGTTGTCGAAGATCGAAAATCGAATGTCAATTTGGTATTATGAGCGGTGCAACGCTGTCGAAATTTTCGTTGCATACCGAATTTAGAGTCGAATGCAATTTTGCTTTCGATTGTGTAGCGTATTGTGGGAAAACTTGTTAAAATGTAAGTTGTTTGCGATTCTTTATTGTTTAATAGTAACTAAATAATAAATATATACTAATTTTGTTAATATTATGCAGGTCGAAAGTCGTGAGTACCAAACAGCAATTAGAAAGGCTAGTTGCATTAATGGAAGAGAATCCACAATTCGCAAAAGGGATTTCCACCAAAGTACAAGCAGCAAAAAAATGGGAGGAATTTACAACGGAGCTGAATTGCTTGGGACCACCAGTTAGAACGGCAGCAAAATGGATTAAGGTTAATAATAGTTTTTTTTTGTGATGTTTATAGAAATACATTTTTATTTTCCCTTGGCAGGTATGGGCTGAAATACATAGAGGAACTGAAATACATATTGTATTTTTTTCGAATAACGAATAATTGAATAAAGAAAATTTATAACAAAAATAAAACAGAAACTGTGGCGTTAAGGTTTCTATTTAATACTTTTTGGATTTTTCTATAATATTCTAAGAATTTCATTTCTTATGTTTACTGCTTCTCCGTTATTTGGCTCCACTTCAATATCTTCAGCATCTTCGTTGAGGGTCTCATCGGATAACTCTTCATCCGGAAGTTGAACATTATAAAACAAGCAAATGTTGTGCAAAGCTGCACACACATTAATAATTTGTGTTGCTTTTTTTGGAGAATAGTGAAGAGCTCTTGGCTCCGGTGCACTGCTGCAACTGGTTTTCTGTACTGGACAGTAGGTTCATAAACGCCTCTTAAGATAATCTAAAGTTCTTTAAAAAACTGTAAGGAAATTTCTGTAATATTAAGTACGTCAACACTAAACTTACTCAGTGGAAGCCATTTCTAGGAGGTTGGATGCGCCCCTCAGCTGTTTTCTACTTCCAGCTAGTTCCACTAATCTTTCATCGACCGATGAATCGTCGAAACACAACTCCGTTGTACTTATTTTCACAAAAAATACTTTTTTTTTACTTTTAAAAATGTTGTTAGCAAAGAATTTCAACACAATCGGTTTTTCTTTTATTTAAATTTGCTGTATCAGCTGAGAAACAATTGTCTATTGTAAATGCGTCGAACGATCGAAATTCACAATAGTCCTATTCTTCAACGAATGAGCACCATAATACCAAATGAAAATTCGTTCGATCAGCACTTTCGACTATAGTCGAAGATCGAATGTTGCTCATAATAAGGGCCATAGTGTTGCACGCATATGTATGCACTGAAGCAACATGACCTACCTCACGAGCATCGCCTTATCATATTTCATGCAATAATTAGGGAGTAAATATTTGAATGATCGAATTCCTGCAAATGCTAAAACCATTTCTTCTGCATATGCATCGACGTATTTGCATGTGCGTATATGCACACTTGATCCCTAACTACATATCGCACCCTAAATACAAAAGGGTCACAACTCAAAATTTTCCACACTCGAGCTTGACTGGTTTACAGTAGCACAGAAAACAAACTATGTGACATATCACGCTGAAATTTGCCATGTAAGCTTATAACAGTCCTACCATCCAACAAAAAATTTATTTTTGCCATATGTCATCCGCGGACCGTTTTATTGATAACGTCTCGTTCATATTTGAGCAGAAGGAACATTTTGAGTTGTGACCCTTTTGTATTTAGGGTGCGATATGTACGTTCAATTGATCGAATCAAAAAATTCTGTATACAAAACGCTTCATTACCAGGCACACAGGAAGATGGCATATGCATATATAAATATGTGAATTGAATTCAAGCAAAACAATGCTTATTAATATACACATATGCATGTACATACAACCGCAAACACAGGGCACTCACTTTATTCCTCAAAATGCGTATATCGTTCAAAGCTAAAATTCTATGCCTAGCGACTACAAGAACAAAATGCAGTCATTGACGCAGGCGTAGCGGCCAACATTCTAGTTGCCATAGCGCTGAACAGTGGCGGCGGCGCCGAACAGTTTCAACTATTGTACGGTACAACAAAACTCATCATCAAAAAATTCATTGATAAATTCGAGCTCATACTTCTAAGAGCAAGTACTTTCATTCATAAATCGAGACGCCCATATGCCAATTTTCTCGACAATTCGAAAATAGCCAATATTGGAATATTTCGCGTAGAATTATTTGCCAATATTTGATAAATCTTGAATTTTTGTCAAGTCGAGTGCCCGCGGCATCGTACATATGTATGCATCAATATATGTATGTAAATATGTCTTTCTAAATGCTCGACAACCGCAGCTGCTGGGCGTCAAGTGCGCGCATGAGCATACAGTAAGTTGCAGAAGAAAACAAGTAGCTTAAAAAAAGGTCTGATTCGGACATTTTAATACTAAGAGAAAATTTGGAAACAATTATTTTATGTTAACTGATAGTAGGCAAATATTTAATTAGTAGATTACCTTACGTATGTATGATCTCTGTGATCTGTCTGAATTTTTTTCTTGCTGCCAATATTTGGACCTTTGGTGTAAACCATGGCTTCAAATTCTTAGAATTATTAGTAATTACCTTTAACCATGCCAGAGAACGTAAATTCATAGAGAAGGCTCAGGAACGAATGGGCAGGTTAAATGTCAAAACACATCAAAACGAGGATAAGAAAGTTAACAGAAGTCAACAGAAATAAATATAGCGTTTGCATTGAAATGTAAAATGCCATGATTTGGTGTTAGGGAAAAGAAAATAACAGAGGACTTGTACATTTTTCTTTCATGCTTATTTGCCGTCGGCATTTTGCATGCGCAAATGGATTATTTCTTGTGAGATGAATAAATTAATTCTAAGTAACGCAATAGCACCGTAGGCCTAAGTAGCTAGTGTGATCTATCAATTAGTGTTATATTTCATATTGCTCTAATAAATAATAATAATAATAGTTCTAAGTATATGCATGCATGAATATGAAATTTTAAGTATCTACATAATTGACTAAATTGTATTGAATTTAGGTCTATTATCAAAATTATTCAAATATCATAACACAAAAAATAACTTTGTAAACCATTCATTTACATCAATATGTTGTACTTTTTAAATTATTATATAGTACATATGTATGTATATTCATATACTACAAAGTGTTGAATATATATAACATCTACCCTCCATATTCATGTGGGCAGAAAAAAATCATGACTTGCCTCAAAGCCCAGCTCATACACCTCTCATACACATCTACATATAAAGAATTCAAGGCAAATAGACAAACGTGTGCAAACATATTTCTAGTATGCATATGTATGTATGTATGCAAAAATCACATTTCTCTTTCATGCTTATTTCCCGTAGGCATTTTGCATGCGCAAATGGATTATTTCTTGTGACATGAATAAATTAATTCTAAGTATATGCATGCAAGTTAATACCCTACTCTGGCCAGCCGCATAACGGCAAATATATATGCCGGGTCACTATTATTTGCGCCCGTCATAGCGCAGCGAGTTTCGACCGCACTCGAATTCAGTTTCAACCGCACTCGAAGTCAGAATTATACTGACTTGAGTCTGAACTCTCTTCCTTGTGCCTACCATCGAATCACACTCGGCGACAGCGTCAGAACGCTGGTGCCCCGCTAAAACGGTACTTCTTAAAGCGACAAAATACAAGCAACCAATCACAACACAATTAGAGGCTGATGCAATATCACAATAACGATGAAATTGTCATTAATGCGAAATATCCAAAACTACAACCACACGCACACAAACTCGACATGCGGCGACACACGCAAAACCACAACCTCACACACACAAACTCGGTATGCGCCGACACGGCCATCCTGACTTTAACACGCCCTCGTGTAGGAAATGCTTACATTTAAACTATCTTCATTTCGTTTTCCCTTTTTTTTTTTTATTACAAACAAATAATATAATACTTTTAAACAGAAGTCAGTTTTCCTTTCTTAATTCGTATAAACTCATTATGTTAACAATTCATTTTAATTCAATTCAATTCATACAACATATTTTCAGGTTTGCTTACAAATACTTTAGCGTTACCATTATTATTATTATACTTTTTTTTTTTTTAAGTAATTTTTAACAACATTCTTCTTTTCACATTATTTAATTCTCTTCTTTTAACATTACAGTTATACAATCAATGCCCCACACGCCATGATCAAAACAAACATTAGTATGTTTTGCACTTGTGCTTGCATTATCATATAATCAAGTACTCTGCCCTTTTCTTTGGCCAGCCGTACAACATCATTTGTCACCCTTATTGGTGGACTTCACTCTCTTTAGTGACTTCAAGATTCGCAATATTTTCATTTTCCCTATCTTCACAGGCTGCAACCGTGTTATCAATCTCAACAGTATTATTATAATCATCACACACATTCAGCTCTTCGGGCACTTGCCCCTCCGGCAATCTTCTTAAATCTTCATGAGCATATTTGTAATTTCGTTTATTGGTTAAAGACCTTAAATTGTACCTGTCACCATCTAGCACATCAATTATTTCAAAAGGTCCCTTGAACTTTGGACTCAATTTGGTTTGATGCCTTTCTTTTAAGTAGCACAAAATCTCCAACTTTGTGTCTAATTACTTTTGCCTTATTTTTATTAAATCGGTCTTTGTCATAAACTGCTGTAGCTAAAACATTCTTTTCGGCTTGTGCTCTTACATCTGACAGATCAACCTCATCTTCAATATCGCTAGGTGGGAGTAATCCTAATGGACGTGCTATCTTTCCCAATAACATTTCTAACGGACTAGCCTTCGTCACGCGGTTAGTTGTACAATTGATTGCCAACTGCACCTCTCCCAACACATCTTGCCAAGACTGAGTTCCAGTTTCAACCGCAGTCAGCATATTTTTCAACGTTCTCATTGTTCGTTCCACTTGGCCATTAGCTCGGCTAGCACCAGTGGCAATCAAATGCAAGTTTATTTTCTTATCTGAACAGAATTCGCTAAACTTTCCACCCGTAAAACACCTACCCTGGTCAGCTATTATTCGGTTTGGTACTCCAAACAACGAAACAGCAGATTGAACAGCCTTTATGCAACTCTCACTGTCTAATTTAAGGCTATGACTAAGATAGACATACTTGGTAAACGCGTCTACTTGAACAATTACATACTCCTTCTGGTCACTTTTGCCACTTAGTTTTCCGGTTATATCGATGTGGATAGTGTGCCAAGGAATATTGACTTTAGGAATGGGATGCAATTCAGCTTGTATTTTTCCTGAGGTTGATTTGGATATTTTACAAGTGATACAGTTATCAACAAATTTTCTGACATATTTTGACATATTGTCAAACCAATAAAAATCGTAGACTTTATCCAGTGTCTTCTCCCAACCTAAATGCATTATCGACTCATGAACTTGGTTGATAACAGACCATCTAAAGGCACGTGGCACTACTGGTAAACAACGTGTTCTGCCATTCCTCTGTATTTTTCGGTAAAGAACTTCTGCCCTTAGTTCATAGGTTTTCGCAATATCTTCAGCAAGAGAAAAGTATTTTAATTTAATCACAATTTCGGCTATGTCCGCGTCTCGACGCTGTTCAGCAATGAGCCAGTTGCTTGAAATTTCAGCCAAGTTAACTCTCTTCTCGCCAATCACCCCTACTCCACAAGTAGGCTTTGGTAAAAGAGGATTTCTTGACAAAAAGTCGACATGTGCCATTCTTTTCCCCTCTCTGTATTGAATGTCGAACGTAAACGCCTGCAAGTAAGCCCACCAACGCTGTGCTCTGGGGGTCAAGTCTTGTTTGTTTCTTGACGCCTTTAGCGAGTTACAATCAGTAAACACAGTAAAGTTCCTGCCTAACAGATAATGTCGAAAATGTTTAATGAAGTTTACAACAGCTAAAGTTTCCAACTCATATGAGTGGTATCTTGACTCTGCAGGTGAAGTAATTTTACTATAGTACTCAATTACGTGGGGTTTGTTAACAATTTTGTGTAATAAAATTGCACCGTAGCCATCACAACTTGCATCTGTATGCAACTCAATTGGATGATTGGGGTCAAAAATTACAAGGACTGGTTTATCGGTAAGAATAGAAACAACTTTTTTTCGTATCTGCTCATGTTCAGTTTTCCAAACGAATTTACTTTTGTCTGAAGTTAAAAAATACAGCGGCTTCATCAATTGTGAAAATCCCCCAATAAATTGTCGAAAATAAGATGCTAAGCCAATAAATTGTCTTAGCGATGTGACTGACTGTGGAGGCGGAAGAGCAGTTAATGCTACAATTTTCTGAGGGTTTGGACGAATTTCACCAGCACTAATATTGTAGCCTAAATATTGAACCGATGTTTTCAAAAAAGAACACTTTGCAATGTTGAATGAAAAGCCAGCTTCTGTTAATGTGTTTAGAACAATTTCTAATCTTTCTAGCGCTTGATCTTTTGTTGAGGCAATTATCATTATATCGTCCATATAGACGATAACATACGAATTTGCTAAGTCACCTAGAGCTTGCATTACTAAACGTTGAAACACAGAAGGCGCGTTTCTAAGCCCAAACGGCATTGATAAAAATTCATATTGACCATCTGGGGTCACAAATGCTGTATACTCAATAGAATCGGTGTGTAAGGGAATTTGGTAATAACCGCTGGCCATATCTAAACACGTAAAATAATTAACTCCTTGAAGTCTATTTATTTGATCCTGTATAAGTGGCAACGGGTATTTATCGGCGACTGTATTTGAATTTAGCTCTCTGTAGTCAACACAAAGTCTATCTGAACCAACAATATGGGGTTGCGTAAGGTGAACAGCTTGATCTAATTATTTTGTATTTTAGCAATTCGTTAATTTTTTCCCTTACTAAATCTCGCTCGCATGGACTTAACCGATATGGCCTTCTTTGAACTGTTTTACTTGGATCAATTAACCTAATTTTCATTTCACCAACCTTGACTTTAGTACCTGGAATACCTTTTATAAAAGAATTTGAATACTTTGCCAACAATGAATGCAGTTTTATTTTGTCTTGACCCTCAAGTTCTGTATCAATATCGGTCGGCTCACCACCCATACATGAATTAATTATTTTGGTTCTTGAGATTTTAAATTGGTTTGATGAAACAACAATATCGAAACCCTGATTTAGTATTTCCCGTCCAATGACAATATTGTTTTCCATGTGATCATCACTTATTATATAAAACAGAATTTCAATGCAATTGTCATCAATTTTTACATTACTTAATATCTGTACAGTACTACAAATTCCACCACTGCCTATGCCTTTCAACATAACCACATTATTGAATCTTTTGCCAGAGAATTTTATACTTATCTTTTCTTTCATCAACGAACATTCTGCTCTAGAATCGAAGGTGATTTCAAAAATTTGGCCTCTATGATCCATGTGTCCCTTTGGTACTGCAACGCTGCACTGCTCGACTCGCTTTTCCTGGTTGAATGTCTTGTTCCTATTAGCTTCCTTCTTTGGGCATTGGGTAGATATGTGACCCAATTCTAAGCACTTGTAGCATGTTACGCTTGATGTTTCACGGTGATGACCTTCTTGTTTACCACGTCGTTCATTACCACTTGAAAAATGATTTTGTTGTTTCTTGAGTCGGCAGTCAATCATTTTATGACCCAATTTGCCGCAGAAGTGACACTCTATCGGTGATTGTTTTTGCCGTTTGGGAAAAGTTTCGGATTGATGCTCCATAAAGCCAGATTTCCTTTTATTAAAAGTGAACGCTTTTAATTCGGACTGCAAATCGCTTCTTGTTTTAACATTCGACGTGAAGGTTAAACGCTGCAATCGATTATCGAAACTTGCTAGCAACGCAAGAGTGACAGAGACAGCAATCTCTTCAACTCCCATTTGGCGCCATTTCGTCGTCAGCTCTGAACTATGCGGCTTGCATGCACTGCGAGACACTCGCCGTCAGTCGGTCGATTCGACAGCATACTTAGAAACATTGCGGCAGGTGTTTCTACGGTATCAAAGCGCTGTATGAACAGTTCTTTAAACTCGGCCCAGGTGATTTCGGCGTAACACACTTGCGAAAGCCATTGCGAAGCGCTTCCCTCTAATGCTGAGCTCAAGGCCATGACAAACGCGCTGCCTTTTAATGCATTTTCTTGAAGAATAATTTCAACGGTAGTACACCACGATGAAGCGTTGGCGCCCGACTTGTCTCGGTTGAATTTGGGTAGTTCCACTGATTTATTCTGCACTGCACTGCCTGATGCCGTTGATTGTATGGCCCGAATCAGTTCAATCAAATTTTTATTTTGCAACTCCATTATGGTTTTCCAAGATGCATCAACTGTTGAAGGTAGAGGGCCAGATCCCACTTCTGATGCCGGGTCACTATTATTTGCGCCCGTCATAGCGCAGCGAGTTTCAACCGCACTCGAATTCAGTTTCAACCGCACTCGAAGTCAGAATTATACTGACTTGAGTCTGAACTCTCTTCCTTGTGCCTACCATCGAATCACACTCGGCGACAGCGTCAGAACGCTGGTGCCCCGCTAAAACGGTACTTCTTAAAGCGACAAAATACAAGCAACCAATCACAACACAATTAGAGGCTGATGCAATATCACAATAACGATGAAATTGTCATTAATGCGAAATATCCAAAACTACAACCACACGCACACAAACTCGACATGCGGCGACACACGCAAAACCACAACCTCACACACACAAACTCGGTATGCGCCGACATATACAAAAATTTAGAGCAAGCAATACTTCTTAAAGCTTGAATAAGCACTAATTGGATGATGAAATAAGCTCATCCAATAGTGAAATATTTACTGTAAACATAAACAATTATTTGTTAAGGATAGAATTACAATAAGCAATACTTTTTAAAGCTAGCGTAAGCACAAATTTATAAACATAAACAAGTATTTGTCAAGTACTTTTTAAAGCTAGCATAAGCACAAATTAGAGGATGATGAAATAAGCTCATCCAGTAGTGAAAGATTTATTGTAAACACAAACAATTATTTGTTAAGTATAGAGCAAGCAAAAATTTGGTATAAAAGAAATAACGTAAGAATAAAAGATTCACTTCAAGTTTGACTTTGGAAGCAATCGCGTTATTTTATTTTTTTTAACGCTCACCCGCGTAATAACTTTAATTGGCGATCCTGCCAGGAGCATCAACCGTAAGCAAATACCTCGTGCGAGAGGGCATACGGTCGGTGATAATACAATAAGTACCCCACGAATCGGGCGAAAAAAACAAATAACACATTTTGAAGAAAAGTACCCCATGAATTGGGCGAAAAAAAAAAAAAAATTAATAAATAATAAAAATTTTCGAGAAATTTAAAAAAAAAAAAAACAAAGTTGAAGCAGAAGAAAATTCTCGCTGGACCACAAAGCAGAAGAAAATTCTCGCAGGGCCACAAAGCAGTAGAAAAATCTCGCATGACCACAAAGCAGTAGAAAAATCTCGCAGGACCACAAGGCAGAAGGAAATGCTCGCAGGACCACAAAGCAGTAGAAAATTCTCACAGGACTACAAAGCAGTAAGAAAGGAACAGAAAAGCAACAATCAAAGAATCTAAGTACCAGCAAAGGACGACACCAGAATCAGGAGTATATTAATGTAAGTTAATTTATCATAATAATAAGAAAAAAAACCCGTAGAAATAAGGTAAATGGGAAATAGTTGAAGTACCCCTAAATACGTGCGTCTGTATTATTGCAGTTACTGTGGCAATAATCACAAAGAGTCTAAGTGCCCACATTTAAATAAGAAGATAGTGAAAAAGTGTAATTGAGTGAAAGATTTATCAAGAGAATAAGTGCAAAAGGTGAGGAAAGGACCTTGGAAAAAATTTTTTTATACACTGGACGATATAATAGTTAGATATGCAAGAATAGCAGTGAATAATTTATCTGCGGAAGATATAGCTAGATTAATAGCTACTCACACCGCAAACTTACGTATTGAAATAGGTCAACTCAATAATCAAATTAGGGCTTGACCACAGCTTCTCAGGTAACTGAGTATCGGACTCAGACTATTGACGATGCATTAATGTGTAATGAAAGCTTGGATATAATTCGATCTTTGCCCGTGTTTTCAGGTAAATCATATGTTAGTTGGAGAGAGGCTGCAAAAAATTCTATGAGTTTGTATATTGAAGGTAGCAGAAGATACTTTGGCGCACTAACTATATTAAGAAATAAAATTGTAGGAGATGCGAATGATATTTTGACTAATCATGGGGCTGTATTGAATTTAGAGGCCATATTTGCTAGATTGGACTTTGCATATGCTGACAGACGACCAATTCATGTAATTGATCAAGAGATGAGTATTTTAAGACATGGATCAAAATCCCTAATAGATTATTATAATGAAGTAAACCGTAAATTAACTTTACTAATTAATAAGACCATAATGACGCATGGTACTAATTCAGAAATAACAAACCAACTTAATATTAACCCTCTGGTGCATAACAGTGCCTTTAGGCAATGCTTGCTTTGCAACAGAATTTTGAATTATTATGTAACTTTTTTATTTTAAAAGTTAAACGGGCATATTTTATACAATTTTATGACTCTTTTTTGATATGCAAAGTTTTTACTTCACTTGCCATTATATAATGAATGGCAGTTGTCCGCGAGAAACTGAGTATTGAGCATGCATAAAATAGTTGTGTGAAAAGTGTAAACTTTTAAGTATTTGTTCGCTGGTAATTTATATAAAGAAAGTGATAAAAAAATTCAGGTAAGTTATTTCATGTATTTTCAATGATATTCACTTGTCAAAAGTGTTAGCTTTATGTATACTTCATTAGGGTGACTTTTCAAAGTTTCAATGCCTAAAGGCACCAGCATGCAGTTACCATGTGAATACTCTTCTGTAACGACCTTCTCTCTTTTGAAAATTTTAAAGTTAAAATGAATGGTTGGAAAGAAAAAATGCAAAACAAGGTTTCAAGTTTGACTAAAAAGAAATTGAGGAGTTTCTGAACACTATTGATGTTATAGATGAGGAAGGCAGTGATGACGTGTTCTGAACGTATGATTAAGATATAGATGACGGTATCAACTTGGTTGACAAATTCAGTTTTGGCTGTGGCGAACTGGGCATAAGTGTATCAGATTAAAATTTAACTTTGGTTACGCCTACAGCTTCCGTAGCCAGGGAAGCAAAATAAACGCGAGCGTGGTTATTCTGAAGAATTTGTTGGGTCAGCTTATGGAATCGATATATCAACGGTATTGTGGAATGGTAACATAAGCGTCCGTTTTGCTTCAACTTACGTGGGTATACAACCACACGGATCCAGTACAGATACATGTTTGCAAAAATCTTACGAATACATTGATTGTCCACAAATTGTCCAAGACTATAATAAACACATGGGCGGTGTTGACCTGATGGATAGCCTGATTGGCCGATATAAGATCTGCATAAAGACCCAGAAGCGGACGACCCGTGTTTTTTATCATTTGTTAGACATGGCATTAGTTAATGCGTATATTCTTTACAATCGTATTAATTCATTGCAACACGAACGCTTGACTCTGGCTGAATTCGATGTGAAGTGCCAGAAGCTCTCACTAAAATAGGCCAGGATTCAGTCAAAGGGAGAGGAAGGCCAACAAACTCAAGCAAAGTGGAAAGTTTTGTTGTCGGTAAAAAAAAGGTTATAGGTATGCCAATATCAGATGTACGTTTTGATAACGTTGGTCACTGGTGTCAATTTCGAGATACGTCTGCAAAATTGCATTGTAAAAATAAATCTTGTAATTTGCAGACGCAATCTTATTGTGAAAAATGGGATATTCCATTATATAATTCATCCACAAAGAACTGTTTCAAAGAACTTCATACCAAGAAATAACTAATTCAAATACAAGTACATACATAAGTAAGTCAAACCAATCATATATAATTATATATACTTATATATATTTATAAATATATGTATTTATATATCTAATGTAAATCTTAATGCAGGCAAAGATACAAACGAATTAAGTTATTAAAAAATATTAATAAAAAAAAATATAACTGATCGATCAAAAACGAAAATATGTGTACTTATTTTGATACGGTACAATGATACCTTAACTGCATGGCAGTGCCTTTTGGCAAAAATTTCTTTTCCTAATTTTTGGCAAAACTGTAGGTAAAATATCAAAAGCGATGTCGGATTCGTATTCTCTGATGCTGAATTAAGCGAAGAAAATTTTTAAATTCAAAATTAAAAAATTATGCACTAGAGGGTTAAGAATCGTGAAACTGCTTTGAGGACATTTATTACCGGTTTACGTCCTCCACTTAACCAGATACTTTTCACATTGGCTCCAGTCGATTTGCCAAACGCTTTGGCTAAGGCTCAGGAGCTTCAATCAAACCAAATGCGATCAGAATTTGCATTGCATTTTCTAGAGCTCGAAACCAAGGAAGTAATGATAATGGAAATTATCAAAATAATTTTAGAGGTGATAAAAAAATGGTGTTCCAAAATAATTTGAGATGTCCACAAGAAAGACAGAATACAAATGTAAATTTCCCAAAGCCAGAACCCATGGATACTTCATCTTGTAATGCTCCTGTGGTGCAACGAGGGATGTTTGCAAGATCACAACAGGGTAATGCTTTCTCTGGAAATAGGTTTAATCCACCGATAAAAAGAAATGATAATACAAACTTTAGTGGTCAACCACCTGCAAAGGCTCAGAGAATCAATAATATTAGTGAAAATAATTTTTTAAGTCAAACTTTCACCTGCCCTACATATTCCGGACAGATCTGCAAACCGGAAAAGTAATGAGGATACTAATAGATACCGGTGCTACTAGTTGTTATATTAGAAAGGGAGTGTATGACAATGGACAGGTATTAGCAATTAAGAAGAGGGTAAGAAGAGGTAAGAAGATTAGAGCTAAGATTGATATGGAAAAGGAGGAAATTAATTATGGGAACGAATATTCAGAAAAATTACGGTTTTTAAGTAACAATGAGGATAGTTGTATAGGAAAATCAGGAACGATATTAAAATCTTTGGGACACGGAAGTCCTAAAGCGCCCGCCGAAGGCAATACCGGCAATATAAAAGAAAAAAATGAAAATTCAAAGAAGGAATGCTTTGGAAATACAAAAGTTAAGTCTTTGAGACACGGAAGTCCTAAAGCGCCCGCCGAAGGTAATACCGGCAATATAAAAGAAAAAAATGAAAATTCAAAGAAGGAATGCTTTGGATATACAAAAGTTATCATGCGACAAAATTGTCTTATGATGAGTCATACCAGCATAAAACAAATAAAAAATTAACTTTGGAGGAAGAAACCTCTAAAGCGACCGCTGAAGATCATTCCAGCAATATGTTAAATAATTTTGAAGTTGAAAATTTGGAAATGAGAAATAAATTTTCTAAGAAATATAAAAAAAATATTGGTGAAAGTGAAGGTTTTAATATTCCTCAATTGAGAGAGAACATTGACATGGATTTGCCTTTCAGGACAGACATAAAAGCGGAAATTAGAACTGAGGATGACAAACCCATATGGTCGAAGCAGTATCCATATCCTGTGTCTGTAAATGATTTTGTTAATAAGGAAATTGGAAATTTATTAAGAAAGGGTATAATAAGGAATAGCAAAAGTCCTTATAATTCTCCTGTTTGGGTTGTTCCGAAAAAGGGAATGAACGAGGATGGAAGTCCTAAACTAAGGTTGGTCATAGATTTTAAAAAATTAAATGAAAAAACAATATCAGATAGATACCCCATGCCTAATCCTGAGGTGATTCTTTCGAATTTGGGGGAATCCAAATATTTTTCAACAATTGATTTAGAGTCAGGATTTCATCAGATTTTAATGCTGGAAGGTGATATTGAAAAAACGGCTTTCTCAGTTAATAACGGGAAATATGAGTACTTACGGATGCCATTTGGGCTAAGGAATGCCCCTAGTATATTTCAGAGAGCAATGAATGATATTTTACGTGAATATATCGGTAAATTTTGCCAAGTGTATATTGATGATATTATAATATTTTCGAAGACATTGACAGAACATATTCAGCAGTTAAAACAAATAGTTGAAAGATTAAGGGAAGCTCATATGAAAATATCTCTTGAAAAATCAAGGTTTATAGAAACAGAAGTTGAATTTCTGGGATACGTAGTATCTCATAAGGTTATTAAAATAGACCCAAAAAAAGTGGAAGCGATAAAAAATTATCCCATACCTAAAACTTTACGACAATTAAGGGGTTTTTTGGGATTAACAGGTTATTACAGAAAATTTATTCAAGACTACGCTACAATAGCTAAGCCACTGACAAAGCACTTAAAAGGAAAAAATGGAGGAGTATCGCAGCATGTATCAAAAAAGACAAGGATTGATCTTAACCAAGAAGGTATAGCCGCTTGTGAAAGGTTAAAGGATGTATTATGCCAATGCATTGAATTATCGCAACCTGATTTTAATGAAAAATTAATTTTAAATACCGACGCTTCAAATGTAGCTGTGGGGGCTGTATTATCACAACGAGGAAAACGCATAACATTTATTTCAAAGACCTTGAATTCAACCGAGCAGAATTATGCAACTAACGAAAAGGAGCTTTATGCTATTTTTTGGGCATTGAAAACATTGCGACATTACCTTAATGCTGTAAAAGATTTAGAAATTTATACGGACCACCAACCACTATCGTTTGCGATATCTGAAAGAAACCCTAATGTTAAAATGAAAAGATGGAGGGCATTTATTGAAGAATTTTCGCCAAGAATAATCTATAAACCCGGAGCAACAAATGTTGTAGCAGATGCACTATCGAGACAACAGTTAAATAATTTAACAGAATCGAATAATGAAATTTCACAATCGGAGGATTCATTTGCGAATACACAGCATTCAGCCGAGAGAAGTGATGAAATTTCAATTAGGGAAACTAACAAGCCATTGAATCATTTTAAACAGCAAATATTAATAAATCAAGGTGCAAAAATTACTACCCAAGAAACAGGTTTAATCTTCGGTAACACTAGATTTTTAATAGAATATGATAAACCAGAAAATATAATACCTGTTCTTTCTGAACAATTAAATCCAAAATTGGTTACAGGAATATTTTGTACTCCGGAAGTGGCATATGAAATAAAAACCGTATTGATGGATACTTTTCCGCTAACGAAATTTTTCCGTGTGAAGTATTTTCCAATTGATGTCACGAATAGAGAGGACCAGGGTAATATTATAGAGCAAACACATGGTCGAGCACATAGAAATTATAGGGAAAATTTGGCACAGATCAGGGATCAATACTATTGGCCCCAAATGGTGAAGCAATTCAAACAATATGTTAGAAATTGTCAGGTATGTAATAAGAATAAATACGATAGACAACCCAAAAAGGTACCAATTGGAAGGGCACCAATTCCAGAGAAAGAAGGTGAACAAATTCATATTGACATTTTTTACGCTCAAAAACTGAAATTTTTAACTTTGATTGACTCTTATTCTAAGTTCTTGATAGTTAAGCATATTGAAGATAAGACAAATTTAATCGAAAAGATTTTGGAAGCTTTACAGGTATTTCCGGAAGTAAAGAGAATTACAGTGTACAATGAACCAAGTTTTGCATCGGCTCAATTTAGATCATTTGCTAATAGATGTAATATTGAAATATATTATTGCGATCCAAGACATTCAGTAACTAATGGTCAGGTAGAAAGAGTGCATTCTACTCTCATTGAAATAGGAAGATGTTTAAAGGAGGAATTGAATTTAATAAGTGATTTAGAATCCATTATTAGAGCAGTTTAGCAATACAATAAAACTATTCATTCAACAATTAAAGAAAACCCGTATGAGGTGCTTTACAATAAAAAACCACATGAAAATATAAAAGATAAATTAAAATCGGCACAGGAAGTTATGTTGAAGGTACATAATAAAAGACGAAAAGAAAAAAATTATACTCCATGTCAGACAGTATATGAGAAAGTTATAGGTGAAAGGAATAAATTAAGACCGAAATATAGGAGACAAAAAGTAAAAGAAGATAAGGGAAATAAAATAATAATTCAGAAACGTGACAGAATAATTCACAAGGATAATATTAAATCTTAATATTTACAGAATGCGATTGGTGCTATTTGCAGCATTCATATCTTTCGGGATGACGGACATTATTGATTATACAAGGGAAGACTATGTTTTAATAGAAGACGGAGATGTTTTATTATATGAAGATTATGGGGATATTTTTCACATTGCAAATATAACTTATTTTGCGAGTTTATTGGAAGAAATGAAACAACAAATGTACAATAGGAATGAATATATTCATGTAAATGGAAGTAAGACAATGCGTACGGATTTTGACGTAAATGAAATTGAATACGAATTGGAAATAGAATTAATGGAGACATTAATAGAGCAATTGCAGGAAAAGGATCATAGATTTACAGGAGGTATTAATGAGTTGGGAACATTGTGGAAATGGATAGCATGAACACCGGATCATGATGATTTAGTATTAATAACCAATAAATTAAATGAATTAGTGGAAAATAGTAATAAACAGTATACCACAAATTCTCAGATGTTTAAAGCTATTACGCATTTAACTGAGAGGGTTAAAGAATTACAAGGAAATGCACATATTAGAATGATGAGTAAGCGTAGGAATAGTTATAGCATTAATGAATTACAGAATTTAATACAAACTATAACTTTGGCAAAGGTAGGAATTTTGAATCCAGCTATTCTGCACATTGATGAGATAAGAAATATAACACGACATGAACACGGACGAATAACGATTACAGATTTAATAGATGATTCACAGTTTAAAGTAATTCAAAATAAAGAATTAATTGTAATATATATAAAATATCCAAAGGTATTGTATGATTGTAAACTTTATGAAGTTCGGGCTATAGCGCAGAGAGATGGTAAATTGATAATTGAGGATAAAATAGCGAAGTGTGGAAATGATTATGTAAATGTAAAAGAATGTAAAGAAGAAATAAAAAATACATACTGTAAAATTGAAGAAAGGAAATCTTGTTTGTCGAAAATTTTGAATAAAGCAAGAACCAAATGCAAAAAATTAAAAGAGAAAAATAAAGAAATAGAAGAAATAAAACAGGGGGCCATATTAGTTTCTGGAACGCATGCAATTGATGAACGCACATTAGATGGAGTTTATTTAATAGTTTTTAAGAATTATACTATAATTGATAATGTTACATATGAAAATATTGATGAAAAAATTTGGAATTATGTAAAAATTAATTATATTAATAACTTTGAAATAACTGAGTATGTTGAATCTACAAATGAATACTTAAAATTTGAAAATTCGAATGTATTAAATAAAATAAAACAGGAAATTCAAGGAAAACCGATTTGGTGGTCACTTACCACAGTATTGATAGTGTCATTGTCTTTTTATACAGTTTATAAATTGATAAAGAAAATATATGTCAAAAAAGCATTAAGAAATAAAAATATAAAAGAAATGTTAATGAGTTATGTTATAACAGTCCTACCAAAAAACAAAAAATTTATTTTTGCCATATGTCATCCGCGGACCGTTTTATTGATAACGTCTTTCTAAATGCTCGACAACCGCAGCTGCTGTGCGTCAAGTGCGCGCATGAGCATACAGTAAGTTGCAGAAGAAAACAAGTAGCTTAAAAAAAGGTCTGATTCGAACATTTTAATACTAAGAGAAAATTTGGAAACAATTATTTTATGTTAACTGATAGTAGGCAAATAGTTAATTAGTAGATTACTTTACGTATGTAGTTCTTAAATTCATAAAAAGTGCAGAAAACCTATGCATATATCTGCAAAGTTAGAAACTTACTCTGAAATCAGAGCATTTGAAGGTGCCTGTAAACATTTCAAGGTTACTGTACATACAATGCTGTGCCTATGAATTTGCGCTGTGCCTATGAATGCGCGCTGGATTTCATTCTTTGCTTCTAATCACCAACAAATTCTTATCGACTGCTGCTAAATTTACATAATTCAGCCCCTTACCAGAGAATGTTAATGCAATGAGAAGGAGCAACTGTTAAATGAGCTTTTTTCGAGTTCTAATTTGCAAATTTATAATAAGGTAATTTCAAATTCAACTTTCCTCACGAGTGGGGAATTGCAGATATTTACCACGCGAGTGGAGGGTTTCTATATTTACTTACCACGCTAGGACAGGAATTCAGATTTTTTGTGCGTTTACCAAACTACTGAGGAAGTTCATAAGATTTTTCGGCACACTACTAAGGAAATCGACTTATTTCATGCCCACAGCGAAGCGAATATATTTGCGATTAAGAAGGCCGCGAGGCAGTTAATTTGTGGTGCAGAAGCTAAAGTCGGCGGAATTAATTGTTTTGTTTTTTGGCACGTATTTAATTCAGGTTCAAGTCCTGAAGACATATTTTTTTTTCTTGCACATTTTTTTTCTACAATTCAAACCAAGAAAGTTGGGTAAAATTGTTGAGTTTATTTTAATTAAAATTTCTTTAAAATACTGTTTTTTTTGTATTTCATAAATGGAAATTTCTTTTCGGTATAAAATAGTTCATACTGGATATTACCTGATTTTTATATAAATCAATCAAAACAGAAAATACATACATATGTACATATGTCTTTAATCTCTTTCATCAAATCCAAATTATATTGATGAGAAAATATCATTCTAATATCCGTCCAGAAAGCCAAACGCGCATACACAGATCCATATGCATATAATTACGCATACAAACTTTCAACTAACGCAGAATATGTGCATATAAAATTGCGAATCGAATAAATGAGTGATTTAGATTGTAGTTTAGCGTAATCGTGAAAGACGTGTCGTATATGCAGTACATCGTCCCATATTTGACTCAGGTTCAAGTCCTGTACACAGTTTTTTGTTCGATATTTTTATTTCATTTTTTATATTTGGTTTAATTAGAATTGATTTAACCGTAGATCAGCCCTCCAAAAATTTCACAATTCTATACCGTGTATCTTTTTTGATACATACTGAATTATTATTAAAAATGAAACAACTCAATGTGTTTTTAACTAGATTTTGAGATAGTTATAAAATTAAGCTTTATTGAAGCATTTTGTACAAATATTTTCCATATGTTTGTCTTTACAATAAGGTTTTTTGCATTTGCTGCAATGTAAAGAGGTCCATTTGTTTTTATTTTCTCCGGAACTATAACACATACAACATCTTGCTCGATTCTTTTTTTCTAAACTTTCCATTTTAGCCTTTTTTGATGATCCAGCTTCGTTCTCGTCTGCACTGTTGACGTCGCCAGTAAAGAAAATCGACAAAAGCATGCAAAATTTTGAGTACGTTGGTATTGTTTTTCAACATAAGGTTTAGCTAATGAAATGGCAAGTTCGTGAAGAAAACACTTGCGTTTTGTGTGCTTCCTTGTAGACTTCCAGTTTGGATCTATTTCATTATACATAATATATGAGTTTAATTCTGAGATGTCAATCATATTGGAAAAAACTTCCATAGTCCAACGATTGTTTTGTCGCTTGCAACTGTAACAGGTTAACATTTTGTCCACCGTATCAACTCCTCCTTTCGTCGAGTTATAAAAGGAAATTAATTCTGGGAATTTTTTTGAGTTACCTAGAACATTCGCGTCGTGGTGCATTGTGCTCATAACAATTGTGCATTTGTTTTTATGGCTCATATACGAAACAAGCTCTGGAACTCCAGTATTTCTTTTTCCCAAATAAGGCTGTATTTTCCAAACATAACATGTTTCGGCATCAACGGCCAACCAAAACTTTATACCGTACTTCTCGGGTTTCGACGGAATGTACTGGCGAAACTTACAGCGGCCGTGAAAACCCAATAATTGTTCGTCTACTGTGATGCAATCATGAGGATTATAGAACGTAGGGAGTAGTTTTACCCACCGTTCCCAAAGATCGCGAATTGGTGCAAATTTATCTTCACTTCTTCTCTCTCGTCGACTAAGTACGTCATCAAAGCGTATAACCTTCAATACATATAAAAAAAATGGTCGCCCATATGTAGTATCGAATAAATCATACAAAGTTTCATTTTTAGATCTACATACAGGGTGGCTGATGAATTTTGCTACATTAAGAAACTCAAATAACTTTTTTTTTAGTATATGGAACTCATTTATTTTTTTTTCAAGATGAAGGTCATTAAATTTTATTAAATGTAGCTTAACTAGTTTTAAAAATAATTGAATTAAAATGCCCCCCATGCTCGTTGACACAAGTGCGGCATCTTAGTAAAAAGTTGTTCATTGCTGCTTTGAGAGTTGCGACAGGAATAGCCGCAATTGTTGCCCGAATGGATTGTTTTAGTTCATCCAAATTTGTTGGCTTTGTTTTATAAACTTCTTGTTGACATAAACCCCACAAGAAAAAGTCAGGTGCAGTAAGGTCAGGCGACCTGGGGGGCCAACGAAATTCGGAGTTTCTTCAAATCAGGTTATTGGGAAATTTTCGTCGCAACTCTGTCATAACAGTCTGGGCTATGTGAGACGTTGCCCCATCTTGTTGAAACCACACAGAGTTGAAAGGAATTCTCTTTCGGCGTAGTTCTGGATAGAAAAATTCTTTCAGCATTTTCAAATAACGGTCTCCAGTAACCGTAACGGTGTGACCATTTTCTTCAAAAAAAATAAGGCCCGACAATACAGCGTGAAGAAACCGCACACCACACTGTCACGCGAAGAGGATGCAATTCCGTCTCGTGGAGTATCTGTGGGTTAGAAGTACTCCATATTCGACAATTTTGTTTGTTCACATTGCCGTTTAAATCGAAATGGGCCTCATCAGACATGAAAAGGCAGTTTAACATGTTTTGGTCTTCTTCCACCATTTGCAGGATCTTCTGGCAAAATTCCAACCGAATCGGCAAGTCTGCTGCATTCAGTTTGTTAACCATTTGAATTTTGTAGGGAAATAAGTCTATATCTTTGTGCATTATTGTTTGCAAAGACTGTCGGCTGACACCAAGTTGAGCGGATAAGCTTCTTGTTGAAACCCTTGGATTGCTTTGTATAGCTGCAGCTACAGCAGCGATCGTTTCCTCCGTCCGAACTGGTGGGTTTCGATGATAAGGCCTTCTTGCGACTGTTCCTTGCTCAGCAAAATTATTCACCAGTCTTATTATGGTCCATCTGCTCGGGGGATCGCCGCCAAACATCCGCCTGTACTCTCTCTGTACCAAAACTACGGACTCCAGTGCGTGATAGCGGCGGACTATCCAAATTCTTGTTTGCGTGTCCCAGTTATCCATTTTAATAAATTTTAAAGATCAATCTGCAAATTAAAACAAAAATGGAACAGATAACTTAAAAAGAAAAAAAGTTATTCAATTTTTTTTTGGTAGCGGCTTTCATCAGCTACCCTGTATATAAGTATTCCAAAAAAACAATTTTTTATTTATGATATTTCAGTTTTTGAATATACATATGTATTAACGTACTTATATACACCAGCCAATATCAAAACAGCCAGAAAAGCCAGAAGTAGATCTTCATCAATTTCTAAATGTTTATCTCCATGCAATTCTTTCCCATACTTATTCGAATTTTCAATTATTATTTTCGTAGTCGATGTAGGGAGAAATAATAGCATGGAATCTCGGATGTTTCCAACTCGGCTAGATGCGTTTCTTGTTGCTCCTAAAAGAAGTAAGTCAGTATGTAAATTGAAAAATCGTAATATAAAAAAGCACAGTTATTAGCCTGGTCTCAAACTAATGACGTTTTCCGCCCTTGAACGACTGATGGTGTATGGCTCTGGATTCCATATGGTACCATCTTTTGCAGTATATAACAGATCAATATCAAAGTTGAGACCAATATTCTCAGAAATATCTGATAAAAAAACTTTCATTTGAGTCATTTTCAAACACATAGTCCTCCGCCTCAGTTTCTGAATTGGAAAAATTTCCATTTTCAGATTCATCGTTTGAACTGTTATCCAGAACTTCATTCACCAGCTCCTCTAAAGTTAAATATTGCGGACGCGACATTTTTGAACCAAACTTCACTAACAATCACTTATTCACAAAAAAACGTCCGAATAATGTCAAAACAAGGATGAAACTAAAACTATTCGCACGAAAAATCATTAAAAATTTCATATGTATCAAATATGATACCATGAGTAGAATTATGAAGTTTTCGTTTTTCTCGCGACCTACTTGATTTTAAAATTTGAAACTCAGTTTAAAATGCTTATATCAACGGAACAAACAAAGTCATAAAAGTTGAGGTAAGTGTTGCCAGCGTGGACGAATTTATGGGCTTCTAAAATATGAAATGTATCATTTTTGATACAAAGAACGATCTACGATTAAAATAGTGTATTCAGGTTTTTCTAAAACCTGTTATTTAGAAATTTATTTTCTATATAACATTATTCATACTTCTTTTGAATTAATTTATATGTAAAACAGCCATTAAGGCAATCATATGAATATGCATTCCTATATTTAATCTCTTCAGTCAAATCTGAACTACTTATATACACATATTGATGAGAAAATATTCTTATATCCATGGATGCATCCAGAAAGCCAAACGCGCATACACGCATATGTATACAAATATATACAAACCTTCAACAAACGTAAAATGTATGCATATAAAAAACAACAACTGCGACCGTCTTCTTGTCCGTCAGTGAAAAGATGGGATATACCCTATGAGCAAAAAGAATCGGGAAGGTGATGTTGACTGTTTCCTTCGATTGCCAAGGAATAGTCCACCATCCGGCCAGACAGTCAATAGAGAATATTCTTTATCCGTTTTGAAACCTTAGAGAGATGCTGTGTGTTGCAAACGGCCGGAAATGTGAGCAAACTACGCGCCATCGCACTGATCAAAGAGAATACAAATCGGCCTGCCGGGGGTGTTTGGAAAACTGGGTTAAACGTTGGCACATGTGTATTGCTTCAGACGGATCATACTTTGAAGGAGATCATATAAATTTGCCTTAAATTTAACTCTGTTTTGTTTAATTTAAACATTCCCGGTACTTTCTGATCATAAGGTACATATATGCGGCTTTGCGGGCAGCAATGTGTGATTCGCCGGAAGTCGCATTAACTCGCGACTGTCGCACAGTTAGAAGACATATTTACATACATATAAGGGTGCATACATACATACGGAGCCGCGGCCACTCGACATGACAAAAATTTAAGATTTATCAAATATTGGCAAATAATTCCACGCGAAATATTTCAATATTGACTATTTTCGAATGGTCGCGAAAATTGGCATATGGGCGGCTCGTTTCATGAATGAAATTGAAATATGAGCTCTAACTTATGAATGAACTTTTTGTTTTTGTTCTAAATTGTTCAGCGCCGTCGCTGATAGAGTCATGGCCGCTGCGACTGCGTCTACGAATGTATTTTGTTTTTGTAGTCGCTAGGCTTAGATTTTAGCTTTGGGCGACATGCGCATGTGCGGTATGTGTTTTTGTTGTGTTCTAGAACATTTTAGAATGTGTGGTGGCAAAGCGGCCATCGCGTTGCGCTTGCTGTTGCTTTTGCGTCTATCAAAGTATTGTGTTTTTGTAAGTATAATATTAGGAATATCGACTGGTGAAAGACAAAAGTACACGGAAGCAAGAAGGGAGCGCTGTGCTCGCGCATATATGTATGCATGAATGTATGAACGTGCATGGATGTAGTAACATATGAATGCAATTATTTTGTAGGAAATTTAGAAGGCAAGTAGGTATATATGTATGTATATTGCTAGGACATAAAGTGGGTATACATATATATGGTACATACATAGAGCAGAATTGTTTTTGCACTTGTTAGGAAGAAACTCGTTCACTAGTGCGTATGTATATTTGAATTCTTGTAAGAATGTGATGTACTGTGACATGTGCACATACAATAAGTCAAGGTTATTTGGGCATACTTGCATATGTGATATGATGTTCTTGCGCTTGTGCATTATTGTTTTTCATATACAAATGTACATACATACATATGTATGTAAATGCTGTCGAATACATAAACTATAAATTGACATACAATATAAAATAAGTGTTGATTTATCTTAAACCGTTTTATTTTCTGAATGCAAATACCTCCTATTGACATGTACATACATATTATGTACTTATGTATATTATCATATACCATCATTTATTTACATATAAAGAATACGTTCATTTATGTACATATGTGTGTAATGAAAAACTTCATGAATTACTTTCAGAACTTTATTAAAATTTATTCGCGTCGCGCGAATTTTATATTTTACTCAAGCAGGAGAATTTTAAAAAAGAAAGAACAGAATTACTTTTGCCTTGAAGGGCTTCTCAACAACTGATTTATTATTTGTTCAATTATTACATTCAGACTTAAACTAATGTACATATGTATTTGCTTATTTGGCATTTAAGATTTAATTTTACAAAATTATTGTTAATATCTTATTCAGCATTTCCTTTCCCACACTTTGTCAAGTAAGTCAAACTGTTGCAAA
Organism: Anastrepha fraterculus; assembly: GCA_037575425.1. NCBI lineage: Eukaryota > Metazoa > Arthropoda > Insecta > Diptera > Tephritidae > Anastrepha > Anastrepha fraterculus. Next base: position 106,811 of record JAYXIM010000743.1, on the reverse strand, counting down.
ACAGGAAATGCGTTTCAAATTACTCTTACTTATTGTTTATTATTTTAGTTACAAATTCATCAATTTCGTCTGTTTTAAAATATGAGTTTGTCTTTGGAATTGAATATGTAACTCGCGCATGCACAAAACCATTTGTTCACAACGCAGGCACAGAAATAAACGCTCTGCGTATTTATCCTCCCCACGTGACACGCCATCAATTCTTGGTGGAAATTTTTTTTTTTTTCGTTTTTAAATTTTTTTTTTTTTAATGTAATCGTAAAAAAATTTGTAATAAATTTTATGTATCCGCTTATCATTTCAAAAGTAACAAAATGGTAAAAAAATAAGCAGTCGAAGAAATAAACGCACCGCCTATTTTTCCTCGCCACATGTTAGACTCGAGTTCAATTCCCGGCGCAAACTTTTTTTTATAATTTTTTTTTTTAAATCGTTTTTTTTAATGTAATTGAAAAAAAATTATGTAATAAATTTTACGTATTCGCTTATTATTTCAAAAATACGAAAATAGTAAAAATTTAATTGGTTTAATGTCGAGGTGAGAAATGTGTTGTGTGTTGAGGTGAAAGATGTGTGGTGTTTTTAATTTTTGTGTGGGCAAAAGTCAGTGAGGTGTCTATAAACTCGGTGTGCTAAATTCCCTTACTTCAAATCATTCAAATCTCAATTGTACTAAAAAAAGCCCACAGTAACAGCGTTTACTTCTGTGCCTGCGTTGTGAACAAATGGTTTTGTGCATGCGCGAGTTACATATTCAATTCCAAAGACAAACTCATATTTTAAAACAGACGAAATTGATGAATTTGTAACTAAAATAATAAACAATAAGTAAGAGTAATTTGAAACGCATTTCCTGTTTTGCAACAGTTTGACTTACTTGACAAAGTGTGGGAAAGGAAATGCTGAATAAGATATTAACAATAATTTTGTAAAATTAAATATTAAATGCCAAATAAGCAAATACATATGTACATTAGTTTAAGTCTGAATGTAATAATTGAACAAATAATAAATCAGTTGTTGAGAAGCCCTTCAAGGCAAAAGTAATTCTGTTCTTTCTTTTTTAAAAATTCTCCTGCTTGAGTAAAATATAAAATTCGCGCGACGCGAATAAATTTTAATAAAGTTCTGAAAGTAATTCATGAAGTTTTTCATTACACACATATGTACATAAATGAACGTATTCTTTATATGTAAATAAATGATGGTATATGATAATATACATAAGTACATAATATGTATGTACATGTCAATAGGAGGTATTTGCATTCAGAAAATAAAACGGTTTAAGATAAATCAACACTTATTTTATATTGTATGTCAATTTATAGTTTATGTATTCGACAGCATTTACATACATATGTATGTATGTACATTTGTATATGAAAAACAATAATGCACAAGCGCAAGAACATCATATCACATATGCAAGTATGCCCAAATAACCTTGACTTATTGTATGTGCACATGTCACAGTACATCACATTCTTACAAGAATTCAAATATACATACGCACTAGTGAACGAGTTTCTTCCTAACAAGTGCAAAAACAATTCTGCTCTATGTATGTACCATATATATACCCACTTTATGTCCTAGCAATATACATACATATATACCTACTTGCCTTCTAAATTTCCTACAAAATAATTGCATTCATATGTTACTACATCCATGCACGTTCATACATTCATGCATACATATATGCGCGAGCACAGCGCTCCCTTCTTGCTTCCGTGTACTTTTGTCTTTCACCAGTCGATATTCCTAATATTATACTTACAAAAACACAATACTTTTGTTAAAATTACACAAGAAAGTGTGGCAACACTTATACATTTTCGACTTTCGAAAATAGAATACTTCCTATATGTAAATATGTATATACTTTTGAACTTGTGAATTTAGTGGTTAATAAACTGTGAAACGAATCGGTCGGCCTTCAATTAAAGCGAATTTAATTCAACAGGTTATGGGCCCAGGCCAGCGCTTGGCTGGGCAGTAATTCGGAAAAAAATGAATTTTAATATAGAGAAGTTGGACGCGAGCAATTATGACACTTGGTGTCTACAAATGCGCAGTGTGCTCGTGCACCAAGATTTGTGGTCGGTAGTGTCGAGTGAGCTGGAAGATACAGCCGAAAAAACGACAGAATGGTTAGTGAAAAATAATAAAGCAATCGCAACCATAGTGCTATGTGTAAAGGCAACGGGCCTGAATCACATAAAAAAGTGTACCACGGCTTCGCAAGTCTGGAAAGTGCTCAAAGATTTAAACAAAACTAGTGGTCCAGTGAGAAAAGTCTCATTGCTTAAAAGGCTGCTGGGTCTTCGCATGAAAGAGGGCGATGATGTCCGTGAGCACATGAACAATTTTTCTAAAATTGTAGACGAGTTGGCAGAAGTGGCCATTGAACTTCAGGAGGAGCTATTGGTGATCATGCTGTTGGCGAGCTTACCTGGAAGCTACGAAAATCTTATCGTGGCATTAGAAGCAAGAGATAGCCTACCAAAATTGGATGCATTGAAGATTAAAATAACGGAAGAAGGCGAGCGTCGTAAGGACAACTGTACCAACGCTGACCATAACGGTATCGTAAATGCACAAGCATGCGCGGTACGCGAGAATTCGTATAAAAAATACGAAAAGAGCAAATCATACAGTAACGGTATAGAAGGGGAAAGAACAAGTGTAGCAAACGACAGCAGTAAAAATAGGGGAAAGCGAAACTTCAAGTGCTTTAACTGTGGAAAGAAAGGGCACTATGCAGCACAGTGTAAAGAAGAAAAAGGAAAGCAGAAGTCGTTGGCAGTTTTTGCAGTAGGAGAAGGGCAGCAGCGCAGTTCTTGTGTATGGTGCGTTGACAGTGGCGCGACGTCGCATATGTGTATTGACAAAAGCTTATTCGTCAGAATAAAAGCGCATAGTGAAAAAATTGAGTTAGCGGGAAAATATTACGTAGAAGCGAAAGGTATTGGCGACGTTGTGATTAGATCAGCCAAAATGAATTTCAAATTAACGGACTGCTTGTACGTACCAGATTTGCATATGAATTTTATTTCAATTCCGAAAATTTATGAAAAAGGTTTTCTGACAACATTTGATAATGGTTGTGTAGTAGTGAAAGACAAGGTGGATAATTCTAATGTTTTTAAAGCTTTTAAAGAAAACAATTTATATGTAATAAAAGAAGATGTACAATGGTGTAATTTATCGCGAGCTCAAAACACAATAAATTGGCATAACAGATTTGGGCATATTAATTTTCAGAGCCTAAGTGAACTTTCAAATAAAAACCTTGTGAATGGAATAGATCCAATACTAAATTATAAAGATATCGTTTGTGTATCATGTATGAAGAGCAAGATATGTTCTCAACCTTTCGTTGCTTCAGAAAATTGTGCCAAAAATATTTTAGACTTAATACATTCGGATGTATGTGGTCCATTTAATACGCAATCACACGGTGGTTCGCGATATTTTCTAACATTTATCGATGACAAGTCGAAGTCAATCTTTGTTTATTTTTTGCGATCCAAAGACCAAGTATTTCAAAAATTTAAGTTGTTTAAAGCAATGGTCGAGTTACAAACGGGTAACAAAATAAAGACATTACGCACGGATAATGGTCGTGAATATGTCAATAAAGATTTTAAAAGTTTTTTGGAAGAGTGTGGCATAAAGCATCAGCTAACAGTACCATATACACCACAGCAAAATGGTGTAGCCGAACGCGGTAACAGAACTCTTGTAGAAATGGCGCGGTGTATGTTGGTACATTCAGGGCTAAGTGAGGGCTATTGGGCTGAAGCTATAAACTGTGCCGCGTATATTCGAAATCGATCGCCATCAAAGGCGCTCGATGGTGTTACCCCATACGAATTGTGGGTGGGAAGAAAGCCTGTGGTAAAGCATCTTAAAGTGTTTGGTTGTCTTGCGATAGCCTTGGAGAAAACGCAACATAATAAGTTCAGGCAAAAGGGTAACGAGTACATCATGGTGGGTTATGATATCGATTCGAAAGCATATCGGCTATTTGATACCCAAAAACGAAAAGTAGTGATAAAACGCGATGTCAAGTTCGACGAATCCATTATGATGGGTATAAATAAAAACAACGAGTTTTCACCTATGGAGATAACAAGTTTCTCAATTGATTCAAATCAAGGTGTTACTGAACCGGAAGTGCAGTCTGATTATGAAGATGCCATAGATACAGTGGATCAGCGTGTTGAGAGCAGTAGTTCCGCTGATGAAGAAATATGCACGAGTACCGAACAGCAGCAAAATCAGCGTGGTAGACCACGAATAATAAGAACTGGTTTACCTGGCAGACCAAGAAAACAGCAAAATGCAGTGAACTTGGCGTGTGGTCTAAGCGGCAAAGTACCAGTATCAGTTAAAGAAGCAATGAACAGCAGGCAGGCGTCTGATTGGTGGAGCGCCGTGCAGGAGGAGTACAATGCCTTGGTACCCAACGAGACATGGGAGCAGGTAAAGTTACCGAAGGGTCAGAAGGCAATTGGATGCAAGTGGGTGTTTGCGGTAAAAACAAATGCTAATGGTGAAATAGAGCGATGCAAAGCAAGATTGGTGGCAAAAGGTTGCAGCCAAACATATGGCGTTAACTACAACGAAATTTTCTCACCTGTCGTGAGATATGCTACAATAAGAATGGTGCTGGCTATAGCGGCAGAATACGAGTTATACGTGCATCAGCTTGACGTGTCAACGGCGTACCTGAACGGGAAGCTCGAAGAGGACATATACATGAGTCAACCTGAGATGTTTCAACAAGACAACGGCTATGTGTTAAAGCTGAGAAAGTCATTGAATGGCCTAAAGCAGTCAGGCAGAGTTTGGAACTCAAGACTTAATGAGGTACTGAAAAGCATAGGATTTTCTCCATGCAGCAGCGAGCCATGTTTGGACACCAAAAACCAAGGGCGTGAACTAAACATAATTGCAGTTTACGTAGATGATCTAATGATTGCGTGTTCAGATCTTGGTGAGTTAAACCAGATAAAACAACAAATTTCTAGTATTTTTCAGATAGTTGACAAGGGTCCTATAAATAAATTTTTGGGTATGGAAGTCGAGCGAGAAGGTCCAATTGGGGCGGTATCAATTTGCCAAAAACAGCAGATTTTGGAGCTTTTAAACAAGTTTGGCATGGATGAGTGTCGTCCAGTGCATACACCAATTGAATCAGGCTTTCAAGTAAATTGCAACAAAGAAGATTGTCGAAAAGTCGACGCAGTCGAGTACCAATCACTGATAGGTTCACTGATGTTTATAGCCGTGAACACGAGGCCAGACATATTGCATTCTGTATGCAAATTGGCGCAAAGAAACTCCAACCCACTTCCGAACATCTAGCAGCGGCAAAACACATCTTGAGGTATCTCAAAGCGACAATTAGTTTGAAACTACGATACAGAAAAACAGGCGAGTGGATGATGGGTTATGTGGATGCAGATTGGGGTGGTGACGCAACTGACCGTAAATCATATACAGGATATGCATTCTTCTTGGCCGGTAGCGTTTTCAGCTGGGAGTCTAAGAAACAAAGTACAGTGGCGTTAAGCAGCACAGAAGCCGAATATATGGCACTTTCGGCGGCAGCAAAAGAAGCAGTTTATTTAAGAAAATTGTGGAAAGAAATGAAGATGTCTGATAAGGGTGGCTCGATAATGATCAACGGAGATAACATGAGTGCGATGAGCTTAGTAAAAAATCCCGTTTATCATGCTCGAAGCAAGCACATAGATATTAAGTTTCATTATATACGAGATGTTTATAATAATCAAGAAATTGAATTAAATTATTGCACAAGTAGTGCTATGATAGCTGATATATTAACAAAAAATTTAAAAAAGATAAGCCACTGTAAGTTTACTGAAGAAATGGGCTTCAAAGTTTACAATTTAAAATACAATTGTACGAGTAATAATGCGTAAATATATAAGTGTTGAGGAGGAGTGTTAAAATTACACAAGAAAGTGTGGCAACACTTATACATTTTCGACTTTCGAAAATAGAATACTTCCTATATGTAAATATGTATATACTTTTGAACTTGTGAATTTAGTGGTTAATAAACTGTGAAACGAATCGGTCGGCCTTCAATTAAAGCGGAATTTAATTCAACAACTTTGATAGACGCAAAAGCAACAGCAAGCGCAACGCGATGGCCGCTTTGCCACCACACATTCTAAAATGTTCTAGAACACAACAAAAACACATACCGCACATGCGCATGTCGCCCAAAGCTAAAATCTAAGCCTAGCGACTACAAAAACAAAATACATTCGTAGACGCAGTCGCAGCGACCATGACTCTATCAGCGACGGCGCTGAACAATTTAGAACAAAAACAAAAAGTTCATTCATAAGTTAGAGCTCATATTTCAATTTCATTCATGAAACGAGCCGCCCATATGCCAATTTTCGCGACCATTCGAAAATAGTCAATATTGAAATATTTCGCGTGGAATTATTTGCCAATATTTGATAAATCTTAAATTTTTGTCATGTCGAGTGGCCGCGGCTCCGTATGTATGTATGCACCCTTATATGTATGTAAATATGTCTTCTAACTGTGCGACAGTCGCGAGTTAATGCGACTTCCGGCGAATCACACATTGCTGCCCGCAAAGCCGCATATATGTACCTTATGATCTGAAAGTACCGGGAATGTTTAAATTAAACAAAACAGAGTTAAATTTAAGGCAAATTTATATTATCTCCTTCAAAATATGATCCGTCTGAAGCAATACACATGTGCCAACGTTTAACCCAGTCCTCCAAACACCCCCGTCAGGCCGATTTGTATTCTCTTTGATCAGTGCGATGGCGCGTTGTTTGCTCACATTTCCGGCCGTTTGCAACACACAGCATCTCTCTAAGGTTTCAAAACGGATAAAGAATATTCTCTATTGACTGTCTGGCCGGATGGTGGACTATTCCTTGGCAATCGAAGGAAACAGTCAACATCACCTTCCCGGTTCTTTTTGCTCATAGGGTATATCCCATCTTTTCACTGACGGACAAGAAGACGGTCGCAGTTGTTGTTTTTTATATGCATACATTTTACGTTTGTTGAAGGTTTGTATATATTTGTATACATATGCGTGTATGCGCGTTTGGCTTTCTGGATGCATCCATGGATATTAGAATATTTTCTCATCAATATGTGTATATAAGTAGTTCAGATTTGACTGAAGAGATTAAATATAGGAATGCATATTCATATGATTGCCTTAATGGCTGTTTTACATATAAATTAATTCAAAAGAAGTATGAATAATGTTATATAGAAAATAAATTTCTAAATAACAGGTTTTAGAAAAACCTGAATACACTATTTTAAATCAATTCTAATTAAACCAAATATAAAAAATGAAATAAAAATATCGAACAAAAAACTGTGTACAGGACTTGAACCTGAGTCAAATATGGGACGATGTACTGCATATACGACACGTCTTTCACGATTACGCTAAACTACAATCTAAATCACTCATTTATTCGATTCGCAGTTTTATATGGACATATTCTGCGTTAGTTGAAAGTTTGTATGCGTAATTATATGCATATGTATCTGTGTATGCGCGTTTGGCTTTCTGGACGGATATTAGAATGATATTTTCTCATCAATATAATTTGGATTTGATGAAAGAGATTAAAGACATATGTACATATGTATTTTCTGTTTTGATTGATTTATATAAAAATCAGGTAATATCCAGTATGAACTATTTTATACCGAAAAGAAATTTCCATTTATGAAATACAAAAAAAACAGTATTTTAAAGAAATTTTAATTAAAATAAACTCAACAATTTTACCCAACTTTCTTGGTTTGAATTGTAGAAAAAAAATGTGCAAGAAAAAAAATATGTCTTCAGGACTTGAACCTGAATTAAATACGTGCCAAAAAAACAAAACAATTAATTCCGCCGACTTTAGCTTCTGCACCACAAATTAACTGCCTCGCGGCCTTCTTAATCGCAAATTTATTCGCTTCGCTGTGGGCATGAAATAAGTCGATTTCCTTAGTAGTGTGCCGAAAAATCTTATGAACTTCCTCAGTAGTTTGGTAAACGCACAAAAAATCTGAATTCCTGTCCTAGCGTGGTAAGTAAATATAGAAACCCTCCACTCGCGTGGTAAATATCTGCAATTCCCCACTCGTGAGGAAAGTTGAATTTGAAATTACCTTATTATGAATTTGCAAATTAGAACTCGCAAAAAGCTCATTTAACAGTTGCTCCTTCTCATTGCATTAACATTCTCTGGTAAGGGGCTGAATTATGTAAATTTAGTAGCAGTCGATAAGAATTTGTTGGTGATTAGAAGCAAAGAATGAAATCCAGCGCGCATTCATAGGCACAGCGCAAATTCATAGGCACAGCATTGTATGTACAGTAACCTTGAAATGTTTACAGGCACCTTCAAATGCTCTGATTTCAGAGTAAGTTTCTAACTTTGCAGATATATGCATAGGTTTTCTGCACTTTTTATGAATTCAAGAACTACATACGTAAAGTAATCTACTAATTAACTATTTGCCTACTATCAGTTAACATAAAATAATTGTTTCCAAATTTTCTCTTAGTATTAAAATGTTCGAATCAGACCTTTTTTAAGCTACTTGTTTTCTTCTGCAACTTACTGTATGCTCATGCGCGCACTTGACGCACAGCAGCTGCGGTTGTCGAGCATTTAGAAAGACGTTATCAATAAAACGGTCCGCGGATGACATATGGCAAAAATAAATTTTTTGTTTTTTGGTAGGACTGTTATAAGCTCACATGTCAAATTTCAGCGTGATATGTCACATAGTTTGTTTTCTGTGCTACTGTAAACAAGTCAAGCTCGAGTGTGTTCTTCGAATTTAACGATGAAAATTCAAGTTGAACAAAGAATTTGCTTGAACGCGAAATATTCCAATATTGACTATTTACGAATGGTCGTGAAAATATGCATATGGGCGGCTCGTTTTATGAATGAAAGTACTTGCTCGAATTTATCAATGAATTTTTTGATGATGAGTTTTGTTGTACAGTACAATAGTTGAAACTGTTCGGCGCCGCCGCGACTGTTCAGCGCTATGACAACTAGAATGTTGGCCGCTACGCCTGCGTCAATGACTGCATTTTGTTCTTGTAGTCGCTAGGCATAGAATTTTAGCTTTGAACGACATACGCATTTTGAGGAATAAAGTGAGTGCCCTGTGTTTGCGGTTGTATGTATGTACATGCATATGTGTATATTAATAAGCATTGTTTTGCTTGAATTCAATTCACATATTTATATATGCATATGCCATCTTCCTGTGTGCCTGGTAATGAAGCGTTTTGTATACAGAATTTTTTGATTCGATCAATTGAACGTACATATCGCACCCTAAATACAAAAGGGTCACAACTCAAAATGTTCCTTCTGCTCAAATATGAACGAGACGTTATCAATAAAACGGTCCGCGGATGACATATGGCAAAAATAAATTTTTTGTTGGATGGTAGGACTGTTATAAGCTTACATGGCAAATTTCAGCGTAATATGTCACATAGTTTGTTTTCTGTGCTACTGTAAACAAGTCAAGCTCGAGTGTGCTGATAACGTCTCGTTCATATTTGAGCAGAAGTAGTGGTGGGACTATTCGAATAAAAATTATTCGAATAATAAAATCTTTTATTCGAGAGGTATTCGTAATTCGAATAATATTTATTCGAATTTTTTATTCGTTTATTCGAATAATACTATTCGAATACCTCACTATTCGAATACCTCACTATTCGAATACCTTACTATTCGAATACCTTACTATTCGAATACCTTACTATTCGAATACATCACTATTCGAATACTTCACTATTCGAATATTTTTGGTAAATATTTACTTAGATTAGCGGACTACTAATCGGTTTCTGTACAAGTGCATGTACCTATGTATGCAAATTCAAAAACCACGTAAAGGCTTATATTAAATGAAAATACTACCACCTTTTTATTGTGTCGGCGTCTAAACACAAGAATTGGTACGAGGGAAAACCAAATATTTTTTTAGAAACGCTCTGATGTTTTTATGCTCATTTAGTTATGCACATACATATAAGTATGTATACCTGTCGGTGTTTTATCAAGAACAATACCAAAGAAATCTTATCATATTAGCTAATTGAAACATGAAGCGGTCAAATCAAAAAATCACAATGTTCAAAAATCGAGAAAAACTGATTAGCACCATGAGAAGGGCCAATGTAATTTTTATATTTTTAAAAGCATTTCTCCCTGATATAAATGAATATATAGTAAGGTATTCGAATAGTAAGGTATTCGAATAGTAAAGTATTCGAATACTGAGGTATTCGAATAGTAAGGTATGCGAATAATGAACTATTCGAATTATTTGAAACGAATAGTATTATTCGTTTTATTCGAATAATGTTTATTCGAATATTATTCGAAAATAATCCCACTCCTAAGCAGAAGGTATATGTAAATTGAAAAAAATTTCGTTTGGCAAAGGAACAAATAAATGCATATTCAAATGTACATAAATATGATAAGGCAATGCGTCGTGAGATAGGTCATTGTTGCCGCAGTGCGTGTGCACAAAGGCACATTTGTAACACTATAAGAATTGAAGATGCAATTGAACTTTTGCACAAATATAACTATCATAATATATGTGATATACATACATATGTATATACATATATGTATATTCATCAATATGCCAATATGCTCTTTGAATTCTTGTCTAAAATTAATTTCGACTCGAAAAATTAGTAAAAATTTTCATCAAATTTGTTTAGTTTTAAATATCATTAACGTTCTCTGTAAAATGTAAATTGAAAAAAATTTGGTTTGCCAAAGGAACAAATAAATGCATATGGGCATTTCCACAGAAATGTCAACCGAGTCCAAAAAATTCAAAGTCTATAAAATTATGTTGTTTTAACATATTTTTATAGGGAATCTATCAAATGTAACTAATGTAAACAAATTTTACATTTGTACAAACCACATTTTGAAATATTCGAATACAAAGTCGATCCAATGCAAAAGTTCCGTTTTAAACATTTCTGTTGCATGTTTTGTTTTGATTAGTGATCTTGATGAGATATATTATGCCGTGACATTTGCTTTTTGAAATGTTTATATGTAAAGAATGTAAGAAAAATGTAAAAGGAACGATGCGATTGCCAATTACGGTAAATTTTTTCTTTGATTTACCGTATAACTCGATGTCGCGTGCGACATTGAAAAAGAACATTTGTTATCAGTGAGTCGAAGGTATTTGTACAATTTGCATAAAATATTAGTAGCAAATAGATATTTTTATTGCTAATTAAATAAACAAAACTTTGCTGGAAAATAATCAGCGCTTTGCTCTTTTTACTTATTTAAAGCTTGTAGCGTGCGGCTTCGTAAGTGTAAAATGTACAGATTCAAAAAAAAATTTCGTTCGAAAATATCTTTATTAGTATATGTAAATACAAAATATAGAATTTTTGAATGTAGATGAGTAAAAACGGCGGCGAGAAAAATAAGGCGAACTGTAAACGGTGAAGAGAAAGGTTAAAGGATGATGACACAAAATTACAAAACTATAAATTAAGAAACCAGGAAAGAATGCGGGAAGCTAGACAGACGTGGAGAGCACTGGCTGAAGGCAAAGAAGATATAATTCAAGAAAAACGGAAATATAATCGCATGCGACAACGAGAGAGGCGCCAAAAACTCTTAGAAAATGGAATGTCATATGCACGTCAAAGCCAAAACGCATCTTACGAATGTAGACAAACCTTGGCGAAAGCTGTTAAAAAAGTGGAGAAAGCGATGCCAAAGACATGCACAAAAGGCTAAAAGTTCTTGAAGTCCTGGTAAAAAAATATAAGCAGTTTGAAGAAAAGAAAAACGTTAACCAATCCAACAGAACCGTACCAGAAAGCGCTTTATGTTAATGACTAGTAATGCCAGTTCTCACGGAAAGGGAGCCGTTGATGGAGTTGGAGCCGTCATTAAAAGAAAAGTGTGGCAAATAACAAAATCTAAAAACGTTGTTTTACCAGATCAATGTGCACAAAACAACACAAATGGAATTAAAATGTATTTTATGCCATCTGCTCAAATTGAAAATTTGTCTCTTCATTATAAGTTGGACGAAAAATGGAAGGAAGTGAAAAATATTCCAGGTATATCCTAGTTGCATTCGTTTTGTTGCGATGGCCAACAGTTAGAAGCAGCTAGGACTGTATATTCCATTAAAAGAACTTTATTTGACATTAGTAATACTATTCTCAGTTAAGTTAGTTTCCGTTCTTTGTTTTTACATAGTATTAATATACTTATTTTTGTTTTTCTTTATTGAAGATATTTTGTTAAGTTTATAATTTTGGTTGTAAAAATAAATATATTGAATATATTAAAAATCATTTATAATCATCTTTTGCATGTTTAATTACATAAAAAGTAAAAAAATAAACATAAAAAGTATGATGGAACAAAATGGCGCATGCGACATGTCGCGTGCGACAGTGATTAAAATTAAATAAAAAATAAACTACTTAATATTTTTGAATAAAATAAAAAGCATTATTAAGATACATCAATGCATAACATTTAAAAATTAGTCGCATTAATATATTTCTTCAGGTTTCGCTGAAAAAAGTGTTTGATTTTTTTGCTTTGAAAGCGACTTCTGTTTTTGTCGCATGCGAATGGCTTGATTTTTTGTAATTATCTTGAAAACGAACAATTTCCCAAAATCAACCTTAGCACCAATTATAGTGCTAATCAAGTGCTATAGCTTTTGCCTTTTGTCAAATTAAATAATGTTTTGGTATATGTTTTTTTTTACTTTGAATGCGTACGAATGTCGCATTCGACATTGGAGAAATGCCCATATTCAAATGTAAATACATACCTCATGGAAATAAGTATATGTGCACAAATTTTTCTTTTCTGTATCTCTACTAAAATTAACGGTACATTTATTTTTTATTTATTTTTGGTATACACAACTGAGCCTACTGCAAGAATATTACTGTAAAACTCTTCTTCGTCACCATTCGCGGTACCGTTATCATAGTTTTGTGTGTCATCATAGCACACTTCATAGGAAATAAGTATATGTGCAATATGACATTAGTGGGTATTTGGCAGCGATCGCGATCACATTAAAATATTTTGGCAATTCTTTTTAATTTTTTTTTTAATTATTAATCACGTAAGTAATTAATTAAAAGCGTGAGCAATTAGAAATTGTCATATTGTTGTTGAATTGAACTGTAGAATGCCACGTGGGACCCATTTGACCGCTGAAGAGCGTGGTTTGATCCTGGGAATGAGAGAAAGTGGCAAAACAATTGCAGAAATTTCTTCCCGCGTAGATCGTCACATCAACACCATAGCAAACTTTTGCAAAAATGCATCCAGTTATGGTAAAAGCAAGCGCAGCGGCCGACCAACGTCTCTTAAAGAACGCTCCAAAAGGGAGATTTGGCGTCTTGCTGCCCAAAAAGAGATGTCCTGCAGCGAAATTTGCAGCCATCTGAACCTCAACGTTTCCAGGAGACGAGTCAACCAAATAATTTGCGAAAATAAGAATCTGTCATATGCTTTGCGAGAGCCTGTACCAAAGCTACTACCACGTCACCTTAAGGCCCGCTTGGCATTCGCGGAAAAATACAAATTTTGGACTCACGAGTTCCGAAATGTGGTTTTTTCCGACGAGAAAAAATTTAATTTAGACGGTCCAGATGGCTGCCACAAGTATTGGCAAGATAAAAGACTGCCCCGACAAACCCGTCACAAACGCAACTTCGGTGGAGGGTCGTTAATGGTATGGGCTGCCTTTGGATATGCCGGAAAGTCCCGAATATGCTTTATTCCGACAAGAACCAACGCGGAAATGTACATACAGCTTCTTGACCAAGAGCTCATTGATTATTCGGAAACATTTTATCCTGACAAGTGGGCTTTTCAGCAGGACAATGCTCCAATACATACTGCAAACTTGTCCAAAATGTTTTTTTCATCACGAAATATTGATGTTTTAGAGTGGCCAGCATTAAGTCCTGACCTTAATATAATAGAGGACCTTTGGGGCATACTTTCTGCCAAGGTTTACAAAAATGGACGTCAGTTTGAGTCCATTGTGCACCTCAAGGATGCTGTGGTCGCTGAGTGGGCAAAAATTAGCAAATACACGTTAGAAAAATTGGCCGACTCAATGCCCACTCGCTTAAACAAAGTTATTTCAGCCAAAGGCAACCATATTAATTATTAAATTTAAAAAAATAAGTTGAAATCATTGAACTTCGGCAAGAAATGCGACAAAATTGTGAAATACACATATAATTATTTCCTATTAAACTTTTTCATTTAATTTTTTATTTTTGTAAGTTAAAAATATACCAAAACACTTGTATGCTATGAATTAATTTCGACTCAAAAGATTAATAAAAAGGTCGCATCGGGAAAAGTTCTCAGCAGACATGGAACATGACTTACCATATATAGCGTACAGAGGAAAGTATGGGGCATGTTAAGAAATAGAAAAAAACTTATAGATGAGTATCTTTCCTTTTCCAATATCCCTCTATCTACATATATGGAAATCTCACTTTCAACAGCTACTCAGCAATGTGAAGCCAGATACCAACAAAGATTTATATGATTCCTACAACGACGTACTTGAAAATTATTGGATATAACTTCCATACATAGAGATTTCTGTAAACAAAATAAAGAATAGGAAGTCCCCAGGGCCTGACAACATATTTAATGAAATGCTGAAATATGTTGAAAGTTGCTTCATGGTCGAAATAAAAGATCTATTTAATTCTTGAAAATTATAAAAGTCCCAAACGAATGGAGGTAAAATACGACAATTCCTATACCTAAAAAGGGAAATAAACAGGATTCTAATAATTATCACGAAAATCCTAGTAAAAGAAAGGAATAAAACTGGCTTCAAAACGAACAACAAAGATTTCGTCAAAATCGATCAACAACTGACGCCATATTTATCATTAGACCATTAGCTGAAAAAGCTTTTGAATATAACAAGCCATTGTTTTTCTGATCTCCGAAACAAAAACAAAATGCATCACTACATCAAAACATCCTCTAAGATGTAAACTTGCCGTGTATGGACAGAGCGTCGAACAAGATATGAGCTTTCATTATTAAGGAACTACAATAAGATCACAAAGAGATCTCGTCAATGAGGTAAAACTCCAACTGTGAAAGCAGCACGCATTTCCGGCCTTTTAAGGGACATAGTGCGGAGGAATAAACACATGAGAGTGAAAAGCAAAACGCGAATTTACATGTGTCCGTCATGTGACTAACTGTATGGAGGCACGCGCAAACACAGCAGTTACGCAACGTGCCCTTAATACTACGGAAATTCAGACGCTCAGATCAATATGCGGGCACTCAAGATTTGATCACATACGAAACGAAGAAATAAGAAAAATGTGTGAAGTTCAAGACATCTATAAATGGGGACAAAGAAGACATGAAGAATGGTACAAACATGTCAATAGGAGGAGGGCTGACCAACTGGCTAGAGTTGTATTGGATGGAAGAGCGCACATAGGTCACCTGCACGTCCTCCTTAGTGTTGGTACGAAGTGCTAATGTATTATCTGTTATCTTTTAATAAGAACATTTTGTCAAAGTTGTAAAAAACAAGATTAAATCTTAAATAAAGTGGAAGAAGGAGAACTTAAGTGTTTAAAAAATCAGCCATCATTGTGGTTAATAAAAAAAGAATTATTCAAGACACGTTTCTTCTTTTATTATTTTTTGAAGTTAAACTTTTTAGGCGTCGATGGACGAGCGAGAATGGAGAGTAAAATTTCAAGGTCATGCAACGTTTTGGGCATTTTCGTTTCGCGAGAGAGAAAAAAGACATAACGTAGAGTAAAATTAGAGATAGAGCTATACCTTACAAAGGGTGATTTTTAAGAGCTATAGAAAATTTTTTCAAAAAAACACACGTAAAATTCAGAAAAATGCATGAAATTTTCATTTAAATCGATAGTAGAGTCCATATAATTTAATGTTTGAAGATTATTTCATGCAAATGTTCACCGCGACTGTGTTTCAAATGGTCCATCCGCTTAGTCCCATTTTGGCATACTCTTTCCAATGTTTCGGCCGGTACCTCACATATAAATGCTTTAATGTTGTCTTCTAATGCGTTAATTGAAGCAGGCTTGTCTGAACAGACATGAGCTTTAACATAGCCCCACAAAAAATTATCTAAGGGCGTTATATCGCATGATCTGGGTGGCCAATTGACAGGTCCCGAACGTGAAATAAAATATTCACCTCTCAACAAGTCCATTGTTACGCGTACTGTGTGGCATGTGGCACCGTCTTGCGGAAACTACATGTCATGCAAGTCAAGCTCTTTAATTTTGGGCAAAAAAAAGTTGGATATCACTTCACGGTAGAGCTCGCCATTCACAGTTACGTTACTATTCGCAGCATTTTTGAAGAAGTACCTCCAGCCCATAAACCACACCAAACTGTAACCTTTTCTGGATACATTGGTAGCTCTTGCAATTCATCTGGCTGATCTTCACTCCAAAATCGACAATTCTGCTTATTTACGTACCCACGCCGCTCAACACAATTTTTCGATAAAAAAGTGGATCTTCGGCCAACTTTCCAAGAGCGCATTCACCAATAATTCTGCGTTGCGGTAGGTCGTTCGGCTTCAATTCTTGCACCAGCCGTATTTTGAAAGGCTTCACACCTAAATCCTTTCGCAAAATTTTCCACGTTGTTGAGTAACAGAGGCCCAAGTGTTGCGAACGGCGACGAATCGATAATTGATGGTCATCATTAACACTGGCCGATACAGCTGCGATATTTTCTTGAGTTCGCACTATACGTAAGCGTGTTGGTAGTTTGATGTCCAATAATGTGCGCGTCAGCTGTTTAAACAAACTGTTTAAAAGATAATAGCTAAAAACTCACCCGTTCTATATCTTAGATACACTTTAGGCTCTTTTTCCTGAGTTTTTCCTTGTGGTTGCTAATTTCTAATAAGAAATTACACTGCCTACTTGTTGGCGATTGCTTGTAACTTGTAGTAAATCTATTTTAGGTGCCCACTTTTATATTCCTTGGTGCCTTTTTTTTCGGAGCATCTAGCAAGTGCAGCACTCAGACATTAGCTAAGTCCATTGTGCTACACTTGTATTTCCTTTTAATTTTCTTTAAATCTACCCGATCTCCGATGAAATCTGAGTAGATCTTGTGCTGCCAAGGAGCCAAGATGGTCGCTTCTTTACACATCAGTGCCTAAGACCTCAAACCTGATGCAAGCGAAGGCGGGGCAGACGCACAGGAAGTGGTCCGCCGTCTCATCCTCCTCTTCACACGCTGGGCAGAGTACACTGTCTGAGATGCCCAACCTTTCCATGTGCTTCGCCCTCAGAAAGTGGCCCGTCATCAGTCCAACCAGCCGTCTGCACTCCCCTCTGCTTAATGACAGAAAGGTTTGGGACAGTCGATCGGACATGACTGGTAGCACCAGTTTAGTCCATCTGCAGCCTCTCTCAGCCTGCCAAGCTCGCTTGTGGGTGGTAGTTACCCATTTGCTTACCGTGGCTTTGATGGCCGCAGAAGGGAGTGGCAAAACGCTCTCTGGGCCAAAGAAGTTGGCCCTAGAGTCCATCTTAGCTAAGGAGTCAGAGATCTCGTTACCCACGATACCCACGTGTCCCGGGACCCATGTTAGCATCAGCTATTATGTCAGCCTGGATTTACAGGACTCGACTACCCCTGATGTGGTTGGAGGGCTGTCTAAGGCCATAAGCGCAGCTTGGCTGTTGCTGCAGACACATATAGATCTGCCTCTCCATCGGTTTTCCACAACAAAGTTCATCGCTTCTTGAATTGCATACACCTCCACTTGAAATACAGATGCATGCATGCAGTTTTGTCCCGCTGGATTCCACGTAGACCCCAGAGCCGGAGCCATGCTCGGTCGTGGAGCCGTCCGTAAAAATGTAAAAACAGTGTTTGCCAGGCTGATTTTCTGAGTTTGACCACAACTGAGCCTCTGGCAGCACTACACTGTATCTCTTTTCAAGTACGACTCTTGATGGCACGGAGTCAAGGGGCATGGAGAGAGTCGTTGGATCGACGCCCATGTCTTCTCTGTTTTCCAATGCCGGACAGTGGCCGTACCACTTCCCATGTTGTGTTAGCCTGCAGATGGCCTTCAAGGCCTCTCCTTGGATTAAAGCATCAAGTGGTGGCAAACCAATCAGAGCATCTAATGCCGGGCCTGAAGTAGTCGGAAAAGCTCCGGTGCAACAGATGGCTCCAGAGCGTTGTAGTCTCGATAAGGTCCTCCTGACTCCCACGAGAGAGAATCTACTCATCCAGACCACCGATGCATATGGGATAATAGGTCTTATCGTAGCCGTGTAGATCCATAGGACCTTGCTAGAAGACCGACCCCAGGTTTTCCCAAAGACACCCTTGTTTTTTTTTTTTTGTGAAGGATGGGAAGAATCAAAAGTCTATGGCATCTACCTTTCTCGGATTGCTCCCATCGTATCTGCCAATCTTCAATTGTTCACAGCCTTTCTTCTTTTTTAGTCACCTTCGACGGTTTCTGCCCAATGGTATTATGTAACCGATACATCTCAACCGCGAAACGGTCGATAGGCACCATTCCCGTTATCACATGGATTGCGTCATCTGAGACAGTGCGATAGGCACTGGCTACTCGCAGGGAGCCAAGTCTGTATGTGGCTCGTATGTGTTGGGGGTACGATGGCTTCGTGCTTGCCCAGACTGGTACTGCGTACAGAATCACTGCGCTTGTGGCTGTTAACAGGAGTCTCCGTATACTTGCGCGAGGGCTGCCAATATTATGCATTAGTCTAGTCAACGCGTGCCATTTTGTGCTAGTGGCTTGACGAGCAATACTCATTACAGCTTGTATTGCGTCCACGGTTGAACGGCCCTTTCTAAAGCCGTATTGGTTTGGGAAAAGCCCTGTTGGTTTCTCTAGAAACTCTTGCATTCTGTTACATATGATGCGTTCTAGTATTTTGCCGAGTGTATCTAGCATACGGCTTTCCTGGTTTGAGTAGCAGTACCAACCTCTGTTTCTTCCACACTTTTGGAAAAACGCGTTCGTTGAGACATGTGTTGTACAATTTAGCAAAAACCTCGGGTGTTGTTTTAATTGCTGCTTTCACAGCTACATTTGGCAAGCCATCTAAGCCCAGAACTTTGTTATCAGCAATGCGCTGTACTGTGGAAAGCACTTCTTGTGTGGTGACTGGGATGTCAACCGCCATCACCCGTTGTGTCTGTCGTGGACTTGACTCCACCTGATACGGAAATAATGTGGAAACCGCTACTCACAATAGGGCTTGGCACGTTGGCTGCGGTCCTCTTGGATTCTTAATAGTTCTCATAACAACCTTATATCCCATTCCCAAGGGGTCGACGTTCACGCTGTCGCAAAGCTTTTTAAAACAGCGATTTTTGCTAACCTGTATAGCTTTTTTAAGCGTAGCTTTATAGGTTTTATGTTGTGCTAATAATGCGTCGACGGCTGGTGTACCACGAGCTCGCTTCAGCTTTCTGCGCACCCGATTACTGTCTCCTCTTATTTTTGCGATGTGACTATTCCACCAATATACTGCTTTTCTGTGTGGCTTCCCGACAGTTGCTTATGACCGCCGTCATGCCTTCTGCTTTCATTTCCCCAACGCTATCTAGAGTTAGGCCGATGGCCCATGCTGCTAGTGCTGCTGCCTTCTTATATTTGTATAACTTGTTATTATACAAATTTAATAATAATAATAATAATAATAATAGAGTTAGGCAAGCGTTCCAGCTCATGTTGAAAACTTCGGCATCAAAAGATTGTCTCTTCAACCCTTTTTGCTGTGCTCTTTGAAGGCGAAAATGACTATTTTCTACACCCATTAGTATATGGATGGTTATTGCCTTATGATCGCTGTACGTATAGATGGAGCTTACAGTCCATGTTGCGTTGCGCGCTATAGTACTATGGGCGAAGGCGAGATCCACTATTGAGCATCCTCTTTCGGTTTGAAAAGTGAATTTACCAGGCACATCGAGCAATTCCAGGTCAAATGGTGCCTTTCGTCTTAACCCATGTAAAGCCGTGTTTAGCAGTCATAATTTTGCTTTGCGGTTTAATATGACCCATTGTCTAAATCGCCGACTGGTTTGAACCATCCGACGTCTAGAAATAATCATCAATGTTTTCGTATTGCTCGGATAAAAGTGCATGGCTTCTCTTCGCGCTTTTTTAGGACATTTGTAACTGGCAGCTGCATGGTTCCCCTTGCACAGTGCACATTGCTCAGGATTCTTGCACGTAAGTGCCTTATAGACTTCCTGACTACATTTTCTACAGAGTCCCGATCTGTCTATTTGCTCCTGGCCCTTTTGAGCGACATGATCGTAACCCCAGCGCTTGAAGCAACGCTTAGGAGAATCGACCTTTCGTACCCGGCATGACACCCATCGAATTCGCACACGTTAAACCAACGAAACCAATATGGAACGTAGAGGCAGGTTGAAAAGATACAAACGCTTCTTAGACTCTTTATCTCTGAAGTCGTTAACACGAATTGCTCGCGAAACAGAAACCTTTTGTAGCAATATAGGCCCTTCGACATAAACCTTAAGTGTGATGTTGCACCAGGTGACTGTACTTGTGAAAAATTTGGTACGTCTTCCCCAACAAAGAGCAACGATAGTTGTAGTAATTCTTTATAATGGTGACTATTTAATGCAGTTAGACAAAAATTCTTAAATATTTCCACTTCAGCTATTGTAAAGACTTTCCGAACTTCATTTTCCGATATTCCACTTTTGAATGACTTGGAATTAATGTTTTCCAGCTGTTAGAGAAACGATTGAATAAGGGAACTTCCGGTGCTGATGATTTGCCAAAATTTAGTTTAAACACTGCTTTGACTAGCAACTCACTAACATGGTGATGACAGGGAAAGAAAAGTAGATTTCGGCCCAACCTTTTTTCAAGCAAGAACGCTGCTCCATTATTAACTCCCGTATTAGCAACTGTTGTATCAAATGATACAATTTCCACTAAATCATCGAGCTTCCACTTGCACAAAAAATTATGTATTTCTGCAGCTATTGCATCTCCCGTTGAACTTTCAATTTTTGGTATCCCCAGCAGTTTTGCCATATTTTCTCCTGTGACAACGAGAGACAATCTAT
This sequence comes from Anastrepha fraterculus, assembly GCA_037575425.1. NCBI lineage: Eukaryota > Metazoa > Arthropoda > Insecta > Diptera > Tephritidae > Anastrepha > Anastrepha fraterculus. Next base: position 85,527 of record JAYXIM010000743.1, on the reverse strand, counting down.
CTTTCTTTTCTGTGCCTCGGATTTCTGCAAGCAGCTTGCCATCCCAGTGACGGACAAAAACGTCGGGAATCTACAAACAAGTAAAAAGAAAGGTCAAGAATCCAAAATCTTATAAACATATTCAGTAAAACCATTACATTGAATCCATTAATAATCTCTTGAGCTTGTCTGCGACGATAATCTCTCCTCATCGAATGTAATGTTGTTCGATTAAGAATTAAATCTTCCATTTTTATTAACGACGTTCCATTAAAATTTTGCATGGTATTTATGAAGACAGCAACCGTTGCACTCACCAAATGCATGGCATCTCTTGTTGAGAGGCTACATTTGTCCATGCATCCAAGCATTCTATCATCAATAAAATTAATTTTTCCACGATTTGCCTTTTTCGGTAGTAAATTAATGTTACTTCCGTCTGTATCTTCGCCTTCATTCATATCTTTTGCTGCATTTTCTTTGCCAGCTGAAATAGTCTTTTCAGCATCCTCGGTATCAGAGACTTCAAGAGCATAATTAGCTTCAAATGGGATCAAATATTAAAAAAAAGAACCAGGAAAGCTTAACTTCAATAAACTTACTATGAACTAAATGCTTTTCAACGTGCTTTCTTTCTTCTTCCATTCGTTGCTCTTTGCGTTTTTCTTTTCTTGTGAGTACAGTATCGGCACCATACGTACTACCTGGACGTCCTCTATTTCTTTGGAGCAAAAGAAAGTCTTTATCTTCCTGCATTTGCATTATACCTAGGGCATCCATGGCTGCAATGTCAAATATGAAGTTTGCAATTTTATCCTTAAACTCTGCTTCATTTTTACGACACTTCTCGTTAGGAGTCTTGGAATGTTTTTGTAAATTTCTCCATTCCTCGTAAAGATTTTTAAGTTTTTTAGTACAATTTTTTTCTTGCCCCGTCGGAATTTTAGGTTTTTTCCAAAATTCAATCGTGGCACCAATCGTGTATTTCATACTGCTTTCCAAAGTCAAGTTTTCGTGCCTCATTTTGTAAAACAATAATTGGAGCACCTGTTTCATTGATGGCAACTTGGCCCCCAAAATTACACTTTCACATTCACCCACAAGAAATATTTTTTGCTCAGAACGTAATCTTTTTTTCGGAATGCCTGATAATGATTTTGAACTCATTTTTTCACTAATTAATTACTTTTGTACTATTAAACGCATAAGACAACTGAAACTGAATAAAAATGCAATGCACACTGAATAAGAATGCAATGTCAAAGCCTACTAATTCAAATGTCGAGTAAAAATTCAAAACTTTTAGCGTATTCAGCGAACACAACAGTTGATGAATTGTTTAGTGATCACCAAAGTGTTGATTATGAAACAAATTTTTATTTTTATTATTATAGTGAAGTGTGAAAAATTATTTAAAAAGTACCTTTGCATAAAATTTAAAAATAATTATTTCATTTAGTAGCTGGCTCAACACACCGTTCATAAAACACAATTTCTATTACTCAACTGACGGTGACATATTTTCCACGTATCACTAATCAGTTATGTGTGCTGAAAGCGCCTTTTGTCAGGTGGCTTTCGCGATATAAATTGGGCCATACCGCAGTAAAGTAAACAATATCATTAATTAAAATCGCATCACATCAATAAATATAAGATTCGAACAAAAAAATTGGAAACGAAAAAAAATTAGTAAAAATTGTGATTTTTTCAAATTTTCCATACTTTGGGATCAAATGGGCACGGTTAGACATCATCGGATCGGGCTGAAAAAAATATACAGTTCTTTATTGCATCTAACCTCATGTTTTACGACCCGAAAATTTTAGGATTTTCAATTTTTATTTTTCTCCATACAAGCTGCGGCCAGTCTAGTCTCCATCCCAACAGCGATCCCGAAGCATTTTGCATGCCTGCAGGATCGCGTAGACCTCTGCTTGAAAGACGCTGCTTGCCTCCGGCAGTTTATAGGAGACCGAAATGCTGGCTGATTTAGGACCCGTCAGTGAAAACAGAGGCATCTATATCCGCAACAACTCTTCCCTCTTTCCAATCTTGCCTGCCCGGAAAGATAGCCCTGTCACAACCCTCAAAGCACAGTTTGCGGATGGAGAGGTCGGTGCGAATATCAGAGAAGGAAGGGGAGATCTGCTTCAAGATGTTGCTATGTCCTACAGGGAGTTGTCTCCAAAGGCCAAACTCCTTCAGTCTAATAGCACTTTGAGCAGCAATGGATTTAACCTGCAGATCCACAGGAATTAAGTGGAGAATAACGTTGAGCGCAGCGGTGGGACATGTTCTACAGGCACCAGTGATGCCCGCACATGCAGTTCTCTGCACTCTCTCTAATTTAGTGACGTTGTAGCCCTTCTGAAGAGCTAACCACCAAACTAGGCAACCGTATGTCAAAATTGGCAGAACCACTAAGTTGTACATCCAAAGTACGACGCGTGGCTTGAGACCCCATTTTTTGCCGAACATAGATTTACAGGCGTAGAAGGCTATATTGGCCTTCTTAACTCGATTTTCTATGTGCAGCTTCCAGTGGAGCTTAGGGTCAAGTATTACACCAAGATAATTGACTTCCGATGAAAGTGTAAGACACTGGTTGTTAAGTCTAGGAAGCTTAAAAGGTGGAGGCTTGTATTTTCGGGTGAATAGTATCAACTAAGTTTTGTCAGAGTTGACTCTGAGACCGCAACTGGCGGCCCATCTGCTGAGTGTAGCCAGTGCACCTTCCAAAATTTCAGCCATTACTGATGGGAAGGGACCTGAGACCATCAGGACCAAGTCATCGGCATATGCTACCACCTTTAGTCTGGCCGAGTCTCTTACGGATTCGATGGATTCGCAGTACTCTTTCCAAGAGTTGCGCTTCGCATCTCTGATGGCTTTCTTATAAACTTTCAAAATTTCCCGGTAATCTTGAAAGTTCCTTATTTGGTAGCATTTGTTGAAGACTCTCCTAACCTTCTCTTTCAAGTCGGTCAGCGTCTTGCTCCACCAGGGAGGAAAGTCTTTCTTGCTAAAGGATACTGGACAGGCCACTTTGAAGGTAGTCTGATAGGACCCTTCTAAGTGTCTAACCTGCGTGTCCAGTTGTTCCTTAGTGGTAGTCAAGAACTTACTCCTATTCAGCTTCTTGCAGAAAACCCTGTGGAAAAGAGACCAATCTGTTCGTTTAGGGTTCCTGCGGGGTAGCAAGGTCTCCCGAGCGAAATCGATTTCGTAGAGGATCATCCTGTGGTCCGAAAACGAGTTCCTCTGGAAGACCGTCCAATTTTCAACCCTAACAGCAGATGAGTTTGTAGAGAGAGAGATATCAAGAACTTCCTCCCAACCTCTTGATGTTCCCGATGCCGGGAAGACAAAAGTTGGGGAGTTGCCCTTGTTCCAAATAAGTAAATTACGGCTTAGTATAAAATCAAACAGAGACTCACCCCGTTCATTGATCTCGCTGCTGCCCCAAATGGTGTGTCTGGCATTCGCATCGCATCCGATCAGGATGTTCTCCTTATTGGGCTGGAGAGTATCCACTAGATGTTGAAACTCCTCAGGAGGCGCCGATCTGTCGTGGGCCATGTAGGCAGACACCAAGCAAAGGCAACTGCCACTGGATGGTTCCACCCTGACCGCAATCACATCCGGTGAACTGAAATTAGATAGCAAAAAGGCATTAATTGTGTTCCTTACTAGGATACAGGCCCTTGGCTTACCATCAGTTTGGACATAAAAAAGGTCATTGGATCTGTCCCTCAGTCCCATGATTTTTTGCTGCCAGATCCAAGGCTCCTGTATCAGGCAGACATCGATGTCCTCCTCACGGAGGGTGACTCGTAGGTTATCTGTGGCTAGTTTGGAATGACGAAGGTTAATTTGTAATACTTTTAACAAACTGTTCAAAAGTGTTACTTACCTTTACGACTGCTCCCCCAGTTCAGAAACTGCGTCCGTCCAAGACAGCCGCAGATCGTCGAGCAGCTTCTTGGTGTCGTCCCCCAATTTCTCCAAGTCGTCGTCCAGGGCGACAGAGGCGGGAAAGACCTTCACTTTGGCCAACCTGAGGCCAAAGCGAAGTTTGAGCTGCTGTTTTTCGAGTGCCTCCAGCGACTCGTTGTTAATCAGCAGTAATACGGCTGAGCTATGCTGCTGAGGTTCTTCTACTTTGATGACAGACCAGTCATCCATAGGAAACTCAGGATTCTGTAGCTTGAGACACGGGACAATTTCTGAACTGTCTAGGTCCATTTTCGGCAACCAGATTCTGGCTCGTGGTCGCCTGGGAATTTCTGAGGCAGGGATGAGCTTTAGCGAAAGCCCTTCCCAGGCGTTGCTAACCGTAGCAAGGCTCTTCTCCAGAAACTCTTTCGAGTACTGATTGGCACATTTTATCACCCTACAGCCTCGACAGATTTCACCCGAGTCGAAGAGAGGTGCTGGCCCCTTTTTGTCCATGAGGTGTCTGACGACCATTCCCGATAGCCGTCCCTCAATGGCGTCCCAAGGGGGTAACACCGCTCTTCCACTATTGGTTTGCGCGTCCACGAGGGCAACTTGGAGATGATTTCTGGCCACCTTACTGTAAGCCGCCCTCGAGGCCGCGCCTGCCGCACTGGTTGGAGGGCCCTCAGCACCCTGGGTTGAGAAGTATTTGCTCCTTTTGGCCGAGGAGTACTCCAAGATATTTAATTTCCTTGGATAGCTGGATTGTGACTCCTTTTAGCTTAGGCAGAACGGGTCCATCAAGCTTCCTCCGATAGCCCATTCGCACAGCACCAATTGTCAATCAGACCCAGAGTTTTCTGCACTTTCCCGCAGATGTTCTTAAGCGAAGGGCCTGCTACCAAACAAGTAGAACTTACTCCGCTCGCACCGAGAGGATTCTTTGGGCCAGCATCGAACGAAGCCAATTCACTAGCACCCGGTCTACGCCGCAGCGCTACACATACTGTCAAAAGGGCATTATCAAACCCCTCCTCTATGTCTAAAAAGATGCCCATAGCGTAGTCCCTCCTGTCGATGGTCAGCTCTACCCTAGCAATAAGGTTTTGCAGTGCCGACTGGCAGGATTTTGCACTTTTATAGGCATGCTGAAATGGAGACAGAGGGTGAGCCTTCAGCGACCTCTGACGAATGCGCAATTTCACCAGTCGTTCGAGACTTTTCAGCATGAAAGAGGTCATGCTGATGGGTCTAAAGCTTGCTAAAGCTTTGATGGCAAATTGAATGGCGGCCTCATTCACCACAGATCTTGGAACGAACCAGTCATGCTGAGAAGGTGAAGCAGTTCTGACAACCGCCTCTATCAATAAGGGCTGTTGCCGGCTGACGCTTATCTGATTACCAGCAAAGTGATACTCCATTAGCAAGCTGAGTGTCTCACTCTGCCGCTCCGTGAAGGACCATCAGATTTCCTAAGTGACCCCAGCTTTGCAGTTGGGTCCCTTTTCAGGATCCTAACCAATCTCGCCTTGTCACTCAGATATTCCATACCGCTGCAGAATTCCCTATATGAGGCTCTTTTCGATTCCCGAATAAGCCTCTTGTAGTTCTTCTGAACATCACGGTATCGCTCCCAGTCCTCAGCAAGGTTAGTCTTGAGGGCCCGGCTAAGAAATCTTCTCGACACATGCCTCAACATCTCCGGTTAGGTTAGGGAGAGGTCGAATTGGACAGGCTGACTCAAAACAGTCAGTTAGGGCAGCGTTGAGTTTCCGCCGCCTGTTCTTTTCGAAGTCTTGGTGGCGTAACGTCAAGGTCCCGCAACGCTCCCCTAAACTTCTGCTAGTCTGTTTTCCTGGGGTTTCTAGAGGGCAATGGCATTTGTGCCTCCTCGCCATACTGAATTTCAATGTACCTGTGGTCTGAGCACGAATCATCGGCAAGGACTCACCAGTTCTTCATTGACCACCCAAGTTTTGAGCTTGATAGGGTGAGATCAATCACCTCCTGCCTTCTAGCTGTTACAAACTTTGGCTGTGAGCCCTTGTTATGTATGTCTAAACAAGAGGACGCGATAAATTCGAATAGTTGAGAGCCCCGCCCATTGCACTTGCTGCTGCCCCAGATTGTATGCTTGGCATTAGTATCGCAACATAGGATGAGGCACAGATTACGCCGCTCACAGAACCTCACGAGACTAGTGGCCTTCCCAGGTGGTGGCCCTTCCAGAGCATCGTAAGGAAAATAAGCAGATGCAATCACTGATGCTCGGATTCTGGGCACGTAAACAGGATAGGAAATCCACCGTAGACAGGTCTGGATCCGGAATGCAGCAGATGGTCTTCCTGAGGGGTACACTCTCTTCGCTGTAGACTTCGAAGCGAGTGGTCCCCAGGGGTCCACGGTACTGATCCACTCGAAGTTGGCCAGAGACGCGCACGTCACCTTTATGGTGCCGTCCTTTGTCTCATAGCCCTTCGCGTTGGCTTCAGAAACGAAGGCAATAACCTAACGCATCAGTCGACTTTTGCAGTATTTGATTTCTGCATCCATCAGCTGATGGTCAGGCCCCAGTTTACCAATCACAGCCACAGGTCGTGGGCCAGCAGCCTTCTCGCTATAGCTAGGCTTGGCCGCACTCTTGGATGTGCTTGGGCGAGGGTCCAGCTCCCCATCCTCCACGGACGAAAATTTCGCCGGGCAGACAGCTGTGATGGACTTTTTGTCGAGGCGCCGATAGGGACGTGGCTCAGCAGAACCTTTTCCTGCCACATTGACTGGCGCCAAGACCGCGCTCGTACCTTGAGGGGTCGTGGCTCGGCGATTCGCGGCAGGTGCAGGGCAGGGAGGTGTACTGCTTTCAGCCACCGTCGGTCCGCTGACCGAGGTGTTTTGGAGGACACAGACGCAGAAGGGCCGGCAGAGCCACATGGAGACTTCTCCTGCATGAGCCTTCCCCGCTGCTTTCTTCTCTCCCTCCTTGCCACGCTCTTTGATTTCCCGGCTTCGTTGGGAGGTCGTGCAGCCACCGAAGAGACCTCACAACTCACGCCCTCCGAAACAGGAAACCGTTTTTCAGACTCTGAAGGAGAGGAAATTGCGATAGCAACCCCCGTCTCCTCCAGGATGCGCTCTCGCACGTAGAGCTGAGAGACTTGGGTATTGGTTGCGGCCTCCAGAATCCATGCCCGTGCACCCGAAGCCGGTAGATTGCCACTTGTGTGGATTCCATCTGGAGTAATTGATCCATTGTTGTCCATAACCTTTTCGATTTTTGGTTCGGGACTCCTCCCTAGCCAGTTTGGTTCGCGGATGCCACCTTGATTCTATGTCATCTTTGAGTCACCACACGAGTGTTGAACGCACCCCATCAGGGAAGGCCGCTCGTGTGATGTCAGGGCTTCCCTATCCACCACCTGGGACGCGCCCGATGAGAGATCAGGCAATTCCACACGGGCGCTTGGTGCCTTCTGTTTGGGGCGTTTTTTGTCCCAATTTTTTTGGCGCTTATTTCCGTTTCCTGGCTAGTGCTTGTGCGTACTATAAAGTGCCATCCATTCCGGAGTCGGATTCATTGGTATTACCTTGCGGTAATTTGTGCCGTTGCTGCGTTTCTGCGGGTGATAAACGCTAGGAGTAGTGCGCGTTGTTGCAACGGTTTGTGTCCGGCGTTTACCTACACCAGTTGACCCTTCTTCGTTTTTTGTAAGTTTTGTCTACTTGTATTTATTTAGATATATATTATTCCTTTCTCTCTCTCTCTCTCATTCTTTCTCGGGTCTCTCCCTCTTTCTTTGTCTGCCTTGAAAGTTTCACTTCTGTTATGTGTACTACGCTACACGCACTTTTTGTTCTTAATGCATATGTAAATAACTCCTAGAGCAATCGCGCCATCCGTTTTTTTGTTTCGCATATAGCAGTACGACGATCGCAACGAAATGAAGGCACAAATACCTGGGAAGTGTGACCGGTTTATGGCCACTTAAGGTAATTTATACTGTAGACTATTACATAAATACAATTAGTAAATAAAGCAAACACCCTTTTTAATTTATTTTTTTTCTCTTCACACCAAATAGTTATAATACAGGGTCCCGCACTCAAAGTGTAACCAACTTCAGACCGCTCGCGCAGCTGAAATGAAAGTCCAGAATATTTTTTACAAACGCGCGGATGCATTTTACCGAGAGTAAACGCGAAAAAAGCAAATCAGTGATGGATTTCAAACGCAATAGTGTGATTGCAATATATTTGGCAGGAAAATCACAACCAACGATTTTTCGTGAGCTCGAGCACCTTAAAATATATAAAGTTTTTGTTTATCGCACCATTAGTCATTACAATGATACTGGTAGCATCGCGAAACGTCATGGAGGTGGTCATCGAAAGACTGCAACGTCACGTGAAATGGTTCAAAAAGTGAAGACGCGACTTGAGCAAAATCCTCGACGAAATGCCAATCAAATGGCGAAAGAACTGAAAATATCTGACCGTAGCATACGCTGCATACTGCAAATGATCTTAGAGTCAACCCTTACAAGATCCAAAGAAAGCGGTCAATTTTCGAATATTGTGTTTTCTGACGAGAAAATTTTTCAAATTGAGCAATTCCTATACTCCCAAATCGATAGGGTTTATTTGACCGACTGTTCATACGAGCATTTTGAGTCATCGATATGCCACCAAGAGGCAGTACGCGCCATAGGTAATGGTTTGGGCGGCTGTAAGCGCATACCTACGGGCGCTCTCCACTCGTTTTCATCGAGCCTGAATAATAAAAAAGTATTTTGGAGGTTGCTTTGAAGCCGTGGGCAGTGAACAAAGAACGGCTAAAAAACAACGATCCGAACTTCATAACGGCCACACAATGGCTCTCGAATTCACCAGACGCGAATCTGATGGATTATTCTCTTTGGATCGTTTTGGAGAGCAAGGTCCGAACTAAAAGATTCACCAGTCTTGAGGCGCTGAAAAAAAGGCCTTTACCGCGAGTGGGCCAAAATACCTGTAAGTTACATTCGAGAAGCTTGCGATTCGTTTCTGGACCGTCTCAAGGCCATAGTCCAGGCAAAAGGTGGTTATATCGAGCAAAAGTAAACTGATTCTTAATTTTGTATCACTTTCACACATTTTTTACTTTGAATGGAGCAGAAGTAAATTGATGCTTAATTTTGTAATATTTTCACACTTTCTTTACTTTGAATTGAACAAAAGTAATTTCCAAACTAAATTTATGGACTTGTTAATTGGTTACACTTCGAGTGCCGGACTCTGTAGAGGTGAATTACGCATACGCCGTGGAAACAGGGTATTTCGTGAAATACTTATAGAGTATGTGCTGTGGAAGCATAGCATAAATTTGAAAGAAGTATTGAACACATCACAAGGATCTGTTGAAATTTCAGCAGATCAACGCGTGTGGCGTTGTTTACATCAGATTGGAAGTTGGCATAAATATTTGTTCTTCTTGGAATCGGTTTTGTCATTTATTTTTTATATTTCACAGTGTGTGCATAGTGAAAAATGGCAACATTCATAATAAACATTATAAATATACAATACACGGCATTAATTTTCTTTTCGCGTTCCACATTTACTCGCCTTCGAACAACATAAAATGAAAATAGTCAACCGATCCACAAAGTGCGGCGAAATAAATTTCAGCCGATTGTTGTGGTTTGTTGCGCGTTTGCTCTTAACGCTAACAATTTCTCCCAAAAAACATAAAACAATGGAATATAAGATTGCGCCTTCTTAAGACGAATGGAAACAGAAGGTGGCGCCTTCCGAAAATCGCGATTTTGCAACTAGCTACGCCACGCACCATAATAATACAAAACAAATAAACAAAAGCAAGGGAAATTACTTGATTGTAAATACATATAATATGTAAATATGACACACAAATCCTAAAACCACAATATTCAGCAGGCGATGCACTTAATATTCACAAACACGTAACTTCTTTTCTTTTAGTTCGTTTAATGGAGACTGTCGGTTTGTTTTTATTTCGGTTGAAAAGCTAACATGCAAACCACAGAACTGCAAAAACAAAATTCATGTAAATTTTATTTTTGCACTACGGCTGTCACCTCGCCTTGTGCCGAGCTGTTCACAATTGCTATAAACGACGTTCAACTGGCATCATCTTTTTATTAATATACCAATCAGTAGACGACAAGAATGATACAATACTGAATTGTGCCTTCCCAAAGGCCATGATGTCAATGCAAAAAATTAACAAGCAAAAAGCAAAAAAATAGTAAGGGAAAACAGCGACATTTGGCAAGTACCAAAGTTTTTAAATAAATCGTTACAGAATTGAATATTGTAAAAAGTATTTATGTTGCACAATGTAACACAATGTACAGGATAAGATTTTGATAATCGCTTCATGTAAATTGTGTTCGAAATTAAGTTAAATGGCTTATAGTACCTTACCGGCAGAACCCTTTTTTGGCAAGGTACTGTTATTGTACTGTTGCCGTTATATTCGGAAGTGCGTTGGTTCGAATCTCCGTGCATTAAACCGCAAAATGATAGAAAATCTTTTTTCTTATAGCCTCCGAGTGTATTTCTGTCATAAAAAAGCTCCTCATATATTAAAACACAATTTGCCGTTCGAAGTCGACATAAAACTGTAGGTCCCTCCATTTGTGAAGCAACATCAAGACGCACGCCGCAAATAGGAGATTCACAACATCAGGGAATGAGACAAACATATGTATGTGAGGTTACGAAGGCAAGACAAGTCTCTACAAGGTAGTATTGTTACATTAGCTAATTTGTTTCTCACTGTCAAATGTACTTTCTTTCTCTTTTCTTGTTTCAGGGAAGAATAGCAGAAAAATGTGACAATAACTTACCAAATTTTTGTATTTGTAGAATCGATATCGCTTTGCAGAAATTCGCTTTGGTTGACTACGTTTCTTTTGCAGATTCCACGTAACTGAGACAGTAATTTGGGTATCTCACTTGCGCGGGTTTCTCTTCGGACGAGTTTGTGAAAACTGTCAAGATGGCACAATGTAATTACATCAGTGTGGTCTACGTCATACCGTTACTCGAAGAATATGAAGGACTCAGGTGATTTGCTGATGAAACAAGGAGAGATTGACCTGAGGATGTCCGCAAAACTGACGCTTGTACGTCTGAACGACTGATTGAAAGAGTAAGGAGAATTCAGAACGTGTGACCAACATCAGACCAGCTTTCAGCGATTTCAAAGAGTCATCTCGTTTGCTGACGTACCAGGAGATTTTTTACGACAAAACTGAGATTACGTAAGTGATATATGAAAGAATCAACGCAGCTATTGCTTATGCTACTTAGTAGACGCCTGAACAACGACTAATTGGAAGAGTGTTAAATTAAAGCAAACTGCACACCTAAGATGAAGCTTGCCGAAAACCGTTACTTCATTTTTCGCGATTTTGACAAGAACTACGTCATGCACTATAATAATAACACAAGACAAATAAAACACACCAACTGAAAGAGGAGAAATTACGTTTGTAAAAATTCAGAGAATGACTTACGAGTATTGTGACTTGTGACATTTGAACTGAAGTGCCGCGTAAGTTACGTGGAATGGCCCCGCTCCTACACATAATAACAGTAAAAGGAAAACAAGCATATTTTGAAATAAATTTATGCTTGTTATATAATATTTTAGCTTTAGGAATGCTACTCAGCACTTTAGAGTTTTTATTGAAGCTAAAGATATAGGCATATAAATTCATTTCAAGAAATATAATATACATATGTATATGCTTAAGCTGTAATCCGTTCATTGCATTTATGGATGATGTGAAATCATACATACATACATACATATACGGAGACAAACAAACATACTGGTGTCAACATTCAGGTATGCAAAACATACTTGAGTGAAACCAGATATGAAAAAGAAAACGCAGTAAATTAAATAGAAATAATTGCAACTATGTTCTAAATAAAAGTAAATTATTTGCACGGTGCTGGGTAGAATATTAAACATACATATTTACGATCTAAAAAATGAGAAAAGGCAGTTGTTGCCTAGCAGTGAGGAAGACCAGTCATGGTCGGTTAACCTTTTATAAGAATAAATCGATTAAAAAATTATTTGACTAGTGTTTATTATTTAACCCCCGGATAACAATACCGCCTCCAAATGTTCATCTAAAATCAGATCTGGTGCAGTCGGGAAACGGATCTAAAGAAAAAACAGGAATTAACGTTACAAATTTTTACGTACAGTAAAATTACAAATTAAAATAAAATAAGACAATAATAAAAAAAATAATAATAATAAACTAAGAGGGCAACGACTCAAATAAAAAGAAAAGAAAAAAATTTAAATAAAATCAATTAAAGAAATAGTGGCGGCGTATAATCAAGTGGAATACGGAGGACAACGACAAAGTCAAATACTTAAGGCAGCAATACCACCTTTGGTACACAACTGTTGCGGGAGGATTTAAGAAATTTTAACACAAAACTACGGATTCGGCAGCTGTAGCAGATTAGCACATTTATTTACTGAGTATACAGAGTTAAGGAAAAGCAGAGTGGATATTATGGAAGATTTTGGTCCACCTATTGGCGTGAAAGGTATTTTTTATTCTACACGGCAGAAAATGTAAGCAGATGGTTATACATAGATATATAGAATATAATAATTTATTTTTAACATTTTGCAAAAGTTAGGATACTCGAATTAAAAATTATAGTGCGAATTCAAAAATGCAATAAAGAGGTATCAGTCCCTTTTAAGTTTAAACCAAAAATGCAATGATTTTTAATTAAATTGAGCAAATTGAAAATTTTCATCTCTTAATGTCTAGAAATAAAAGGAACTAACCTAAAATCAGATGAACATAAAGGAGTTGAAAAATTGCTAAAAAAATTTGAAAAAATTATTTTTAGAGATGGGGATACACTGACTAATACAAAATCAGTGGTCCATGAAATGAAGACAATCACAAACCAACAAATTAATTCAAGAATTTATAAGTTACCTCCGAAACATGAAGAGGAGGCGGTCAGACAAATTAAAGAATTGGAGAAACAGGGTATAATTCAGAAAAGCAGGAGTAGATATAGCTTTCCTATTATAATAGTGCCAAAAAAAGAAGATAATTCAGGAAATAAAAGGTTTCGTTTAGTGGTTGATTACCGTAGGCTTAATCAAATAACCATTGATTTCACGGAATCTTGGACAAGTTGGGCAAAGCACAGTAATTTAGCCCTCTTCATTTTGCAAAAGGTTACCATCAAATTTTAATGGCATCTAAGGATATTGAAAATACAGCTTTTGTTTCTCCATTGGGTTTGTATGAAATGTCAGAATGCCATTTGGGTTGAAAAACGCCCCGGCTACTTTTCAAAGGTTTAAGAATGGCATATTAAGAGACTACATAAATAAACTTTGTGTTGTCTATTTATACGACACTTTAATATTTTCGACTTAATTGGAAGAGCAATTGAATTCCTTAAAAAAATTTGTTTCAAAAGTGCAAGAGCACAATTTAAACTTGTAAGCGGATAAATGCGTTTTCTTAAAGACAGAAACGAAATTTTTAGGTCATACGTTGACCAAAGAAGGAATAAGACCGAATAAGGAGAAAATAGTGTTAATTTTAGATTTAAAGGTACCGAGGACCGAAAAACAATTGAAAAGCTTTTTAGGAGCTACACGGGTATTACAGAAAATATATAAAAGATTATTCAACAATAGCGTATCCAATGATTACATATTAAAAAATATTAAAATAAGCCCCAATGACCCGCAATATATTTCGAGTTTTGAAAACCTCAAATCTCTCATTTCTTCCTGTTGAATTCTAAATACAACTCTGCAAACCAATCCTGCTCTCTTTTACGAGCAATTGTACTTCACTTACATGGAACTTTGTACTTGTACAATTATACATTAGATAGTAGGCGATGGCAAAAATGTAAAACGGCACTTAGAATAAAAACGTGAATTACATGGACACGATTTTTCCTTTCTCTGAGCGGAAATACTGCTTCAAATGGTTATAGGCCCAGGTATCGACTTGGGTTTCTTAGTTCACGGTCAACATACATAAATTGAAGTTGTAATAATTCGGTTGATTTGCTTATCCGGTGTTAAAAGCAATAGTCGCGGTAAAATGGCTAACGCTTTAGCCAACATTGAAAAATTAAGTGGCGAAAATTATACCACTTGGTGTATTCAATTAAAGAGTTTACTGATAACTCTAGATTTATGGAGTGCGGCAGTAAGCCTCTCGCTACTATAACGTTGAGCGTCAAGCCAAATGAGCTGATACATATTAAAAACTGTATCACAGCAAAAAGTGATGAGACACGTTGAACGCGCTCTACAAGGCAGATACAGCGTGTAGGAAAGTTAACCTATTTAAAAAACTGATCCGATTTCAATTCAGAAGCAGCGAGAAGTTTTCAGCTCAATTGAAGGAGTTCTGCTGTATTGTAGATGACTTAAAAGAAGTTGACATATCCATGGAGGACGACTTTTTATCAATTTTGTTGCTTTGCTCATTATCAGACGAAATGGAGAATTTCGTGGTGGCAATCGAGAGCAGGGACGCATTGCCCAAATTGGATAATCTCGTCGCGAAGATTCTGGAAGAGGAGCAAAGGCACGGCGACAAATGCAGTAGCGCAGAAACGGCTTTTCGGTAAACGAATCGAAAAGGCGCGTTGGAATTTTTCGAAATAAAAGCAGCACCGGCAGAGGCGTAAGGAGTGAGATTGGTGTCGGTAACAGCAGCAGAACAAGACAAAAGGAAAATGGAAGAGCGAAGAGCGAACGAAAGCACAACTTCCAGCAGGTACAACAACAACATAAAGTGCTTTAAGTGTGGACGGAGAGGAGAGGTCATATACGTTCTCAGTGCACTTTTCAATCTAATAATTCACTCGTAGATGATAAAGCTTGGTCGTTAGTAGAGAAAGCGGAGAATTTGAGCGAGACTTGGATAATCGACAGTGGCGCAACGTCTCACATGTGCAAAGATGCTAAATTGTTTAGTTCTCTTGTTTGTGTAAAACAAAGAATAGTTTTAGCTTGAGGTGCTTGCGTTTATGCACGCGGAAAGGGCACGGTTAATCTGAAAACAAAGTACACAACTGTTAATTTGAGAGACATCTACATTCCAAATTTTTTTCAATCGCTAGAGCGGCAGAGTGGAAATGTCATCACATTTACAGAAAATAATGTCATAATGCAAAACAAAAATATAAAAAAACAATAGCGCTGAAGAAACGTTAGTAAGCGAAGACAGACGTGACGAGCGTTAAGACGAAGGCAGCGAGCGTGAAGGACATGAAAGAGCTGAGACTGAATCTGACTACGAGGAGGCTGTTGCTGTAAACAATAACAAGAGGAAGCGAGGAAGGCCAAAAATGGTGCGTACAGGAGGTGTAGGAAGGCCGAGAAAAGTCTATTGTACAGAGGCTGGTCCAGAGATGCTGAACTATGTTTTTGAAAATCCGAACACGGTATGAATCGTTGGTGCGGAACGCAACATGGGACTTGGTAAATCGACCAGCTCATAAAAATGTTATCGGCTGTGAATGGGTTTTCGCAACAAAACGTAATCCGGATGGCTCAATTGAGAAGTTTAAGGCGAGGCTAGTTGCGCACAAAAATACAACGTGGATTACTGCGAAACATTTACACCGGTGGTACGTCATTCAACAATTAGTCTAATTTTGGCATTGGCCGCGAAACACAAGTTGCTGGTTAACCACATAGACATTGTTGCTGCATACTTGAACGGCGATTTGGAGGAGGCGGTTTATATGTGTCAGCCACCCATGTTTGGAGATTCGAAAAATGTTAATAAGGTATGCAGACTTAAAAAGGCTTTATATGGCCTGAAGCAAGCCGGTCGAGAATGGAACCGGAAAGTTACGCAAATATTGCTGAAGATGGGATTCGTAAGGTGCAAGTCGGACCCATCGGTTTATATTCGTCGTGTATTATTGGTCTCTACGTAGACGATATGATCTAGGCATGCTCAAACAAGTATGAGATGCGGAGTATAATAGCAGCGTTGAATCAATACATTGAAGCGATCGATCGCGGGCAGATATCATTTTATTTGGGGGTGGAAGTTGAACGAGATGGTGATCGAGGTGACATCACTATACATCAGAAGCGATATGTCGAGCAACTTCTTCCACAATGGGGCATGGAAGATTGTAAACCAGCGGTAACTCCATGGGCTCCAGGTACGGTGCTTTATAAATGTGACAAGCAGTGCAGTGACTTGAAGGCGAAAGACTACCAAAGTCTTATTGGCTGTCATATCTCGTCCGGATATCGCGCATGTGGTGTCAAAGTTATTTCAATATAACTCACATCCGCATACAGACACATGCAGGCGGCAAAATATGTTCTTCGATATTTGAAGAAAACTCGTTATGGTAAATTAACTTTCTCTGCTAATTTTGAGAATTTTGTGTGTTTCACAGACGCTGACTGGGGTAGCGACATCTTGGACAGGAAGTGCTATACAGGTTATTTTGTTACAATGGCTGGTGGAGCAATAGCTTGGTAGTCGCGAAAGCAGTCTGTGGTTGCGTTAAGTTCGATGGAAGCAGAGTACATAGCATTATGCCAAGGTACTAAAGAAATAGTTTTTCTTCGTGGTCTGTTGAATGAGTTGGCTTACCTGGAATATACAAGAGGCTCTAGTTTGATTTTGTGTGACAACCAGAGTGCGCAATTTATGGTGAAAAAGCCCATGGTGCAGAAACAAAGCAAACACATCGACATTCGATACCATTACATACGAGAGAAATACGAATGCGGACAAATTGAGGTCGAGTATGTTCCGACAAATGAGAATGCAGTCGACATACTTACCAAAGCGTTGGGGAAGCAGAAGCATATTGAGAATTGTAACTTAATGAATATTGAAATATAAACCTGAATTTTTAAATGCACGGGCTTGGTTTGAAGGGGCGTTTGTTGAATTCTAAATACAACTCTGCAAACCAATCCTGCTCTCTTATAAGAACAATTGTACCTCACTTACATGGAACTTTGTACTTGTACAATTATACATTAGATAGTAGGCGATGGCAAAAATGTAAAACGGCACTTAGAATAAAAACGTGAATTACATGGGCACGATTTTTCCTTTCTCTGCGCGGAAATACTGCTTCACTTTCCCATCCGATTCTTAAGTACCCAGAGTATGATAAAGAATTTTCAATTACAGCGGATGCAAGTGACTACGCTATTGGCGCAGTGCTTTCGCAACAAGGACAGCCGGTATGCTTTATTTCTAGAACTCTTAATAATCAAGAGCAAAATTATGCTACCATCGATAAAGAGTTTCTGGCTATTATTTATGCAATCACATAATTCAGACCATCCACATATGGAAATAAATTTAAAATAGTCACTGACCACTGTCCAATTGTATGTTTAAATAATAAATACAATCGTAAAGAATTTTAACAACGTCACCAAAGGTGGCTTTTAAAATTACAAGAATACAATTATGAAATAGAGTATATGAAAGGAAAAAATAATGTGGTCGCAGATTTTTTGAGCAGAATTGAAAGTGCTCCGAAAATAAATGAGAATAACGATAAAGAATCGAATTGTGAAATGTCCGATACTGGACGAAGCAGGGTACACCATTGTACGAATAGGAGAGGTAGAAGTGGTTAACGAGACTACAACCATATTGCATATTATCCAGCCACAAGAAATTTTAGAAGTTGTGGAGGAGTCAGGGAAGGAAATCAAAAATACTTATGTATATGAACGTAACAGGAAGGGCATATAATTGGTTGTTCGGATTAATGGACGACGTAGATAGACAGGAGATTTTAGGTTATTTGGAAGTGCAAAAAGAAAACGATCATAATATTATTGAAATAGTAAATATTGTATGTAAATAGCAATAAATAATCATTTTAATGATAGTATTGATTTGATTAGAAAAACAATAAAACCAGATAGGGGGAAAGTAAAGAAATTTGTAAAAAGTATGAATAATCAGAATAAAAATATTTTTGAGCCGCCAAATATAATATGGTCCACCTAGGTTTTTTAACTAAGGAAGAAATTGATCACTTCCAAATAGATTTTTATAAATTGAAAATGGCAAAAATGGGAGTGTTAGCATATAAAAATCAATCACAATAATCGCATTTAAGATACCAAGAAGTTATGGTATAACTGATTTAAAAATGATCACTTCATTGCCAAACAAAAAGAAAATATTTAAAGAAAACCGAATATTTAATAACAATTAATGAAAAAAATTTAAGTTATAAAAAAGACATTGCCTTGAAAGACCTAAAAGAAGTAGAAATTGTATATTTGAAAATGATTGTTTTTTTTTTAATAAATAACAAAACTAGAATACGATATTGATCGTCAATGCGTACGAAAAAATTTTAAAACAAAATTGTGGCAATGGAAATATTGTACTAAAAATTACCTATCACAAATTGTAAAATTGAAATAAATAACGAAATTTTTGAAAACAATAAAGTGGAATTTGCAGAAAAATTCCACTACTCGGTAAAAATGTTAAATCAAAGTTTTGAGCAGGAACTAAAATTTAAATTGGTTGAAGAAAAAAATATTGCGAATACTAAAGATATTAAAGAATTGAAATACCATTACAATGTTTCATATATAAAGTATAAATGTAACAACAGCAATGTGTTTATTGCTCTTGTTGATTGTATTGTAATATTTATATATTGGAAAAGAAAAAATATAAAAGTAAAAATTGTAAATAAAAGAAATTATAATGAAGGGGGAACTATGTTAGTGGAAACTAACCCCAAACAAAATGTAATTGTAAATGAAAGAACTCAAGAAAGTTCTAACTTTAACGGTGGGGGAGTTACGTGGAATGGCCCCGCTTCCACACATAATAACAGTATAGGGAAAACAAGCATATTTTGAAAAAAATGTATGCTTGTTATATAATATTTTAGCTTCAGGAATGCTACTCGGCACTTAAGAGTGTACTCGTATATGCTTTACCTGTAATCCGTTCATAGCATTTATGGATGATGTGAAATCATACATATATGCACCAGGTCAACATTCAAGTATGCAAAACATACTTGAGTGAAACCAGATATAAAAAAGAAAACAAAGTAAATTAAATACAAATAATTGCAAGTATGTTGCAATTGAAAATAAAAGTAAATTAGTTGCACGGTGGTGGGTAGGATATTAAACATACATATTTACGATCTAAATATGTATGTTCTTAGGGTATATTTAAGACCTAAAAATTAAGAAAAGGCAGTTGTTGCCTAGCAGTGAGGAAGACCAGTCATGGCCGTTTAACCTTTTTTAAGAATAAATCGATTAAAAAATTATTTAACTATTGTTTATTATATAACCCCCGCATAACAATACCGCCACGAAATGTTCATCTAAAATCAGATGAACATAACTCGTGTAACATTGTGAAAGCAAACAATATAAAACGTCCAAACGTAGTTTTTTGCGTTTTTATGCAGATGACATCGTGGCAGGAAAGTGTGTGCATGCGTATAATTTCTTGTGTTTGGTGGTTTCTACTGCCTTCGCTTACACCCCCAGCGGGCCGAGGAAAAGAATACATCCGCGGTAAGGCATGCCTGTCGTAAGAGGAGACTAAAATCTGGCAGGAGAGGAAGGGGCTCGGCTCGAAAGGCCTCATATACCCCGAGTGAAACCAGTAAGATACTGATTACGGAGTACTGGAAAATATTTTAGATTAGGCAGTCTATGGGGTGGTGAAAGTAGTATTCTATCACCTCACCGAAATGGCCGATAGGCTAATGCTACAATCGCCTCCGTTCCATTAAAACTCAAGCAAGCATTCGGGTACGTTCCTTATACGTCACCATTAAGTTGGTGGTGCAGGCTCAGTTGAGAACCCTGACCAGTTCCTGTCCTGGCTGTGAACCCTATTGCCCATGAAGCGTATAGTCAACCCTCGCATGGCCTTCTTGCTTGCATAGATAACCATCGGGGCGCATAGGAAAACTTAACTTCCGGGTAAGGATAGCAGCCTGAAGTCGGGACTCCAAAATATTGATTATGAATACCCAAAATCAAAAACAAACCACCGAGCAAAACACAGATGAAGGAAGCATAGATGGCCGAAAACATAACGGGAATTCAAGAGCAGCCTTCAGAAGAAGGAGCTTACTGCTAAGATCCCCACCGCGCTCCCGTAAGAACACTCCTATCCAGTAAATAACAGATACTCCCCCTCTGCGACGACAAACCCGAATCGAACGGCAACCAGTCCGGATGCCCCTGGGAGCTGTAAGAAAGTCAGAGCAAATGGACCCACACTGAATAAAAAAGGGCTCCCTAAGAAAACGGAAGAAAGCTGGTAGACAGTTACTAAGAGGGGCAACCAAACGAAGCCGAAGGATAAGCTAGCCGAGCCAAGCAAAAGGAGCAAGCCACGATCACAGCAAGTAAAGCCAGAAGCTGTTGTGATAAAACCCGCAGAAGGCCATAGTTATGCAGATGGGCTGAAGGACTTGCGCGCGAAGATTACGACTGATGAGTTAGTCAAAGTAAGGTCCGTCAGGAAAACGACGCCATTGACATAATTCTGGGGTTTGGTAGGGGAGAAAAGTCCCACCAGAGTTGGTATATTAGCTGAAAGCCACTGTGCAGGTCACGGTTTTCGTCGCGGAGCTAAAGTCTAGCATCACTATTGAGATACGAGATCTCGACTCCTTGACGGCCAAAGCGGAGATGGAAACAGCAGTCCGGACACTGATAAACGCGCGGGAACAAATACGTGCTTTCCTCACGCTATCTGCAGAAGGGGCCACAAAGCTCATCGAGCTCGCCGATATAAAAATCGGCTGGATCCGAACAAAGATGTGACCATGCAAACATGTGCACAAATTAAGAGTTATCGCTGCCTTGCGATAGGGCGCGCACAAGCTAACTTCAGTGATACTGCAACAGATGCTGAAAAAGACGGCACAAAATGAAGGACTGCAAAGCAGCTCCCAATTGCATTCACTGCGTAAATGCGAAACGCAACCACACCGACCACTCCAGGCAGATATGCATAGAAGTCGCACAGCTACCGCTCTGCTCGAGCAAATAGCTATCGAGAATGAGCTAGATGCACATCGTCAGCGAACAGTGTGGAAGGGAACCTAGTTCAAGAACGAAACAGGAACGGCCACACTCTGGCAACCAAGTGGTATCGCAGTCGCCGTCACATAGCACGGAGCAAGTCGTTGATACACATATGTTCGAAATAAACGCTTCACAATGCCGAGCTTCTGTCTTACCACCGGCGACAGTATTGAACAATTCTGAACGAAGCTGGACGTTATTGAGAATAAGGTTCGTGAAATAGGTGGCCCCTTCATCGTAGCCCGAGACTTCTACGCCA
Source organism: Anastrepha fraterculus (assembly GCA_037575425.1). Lineage (NCBI taxonomy): Eukaryota > Metazoa > Arthropoda > Insecta > Diptera > Tephritidae > Anastrepha > Anastrepha fraterculus. The sequence goes on along the minus strand of JAYXIM010000743.1, from coordinate 64,201 downwards.
AGGCTGGGGCGCCCCTACAACGAACACACGGGGAACGCATATATGATACTAAACATGGCTGCCAAACTGGGGCTTGCAATGGCAAACACAGGACACGCCACTACTTTCAGGAGATCAGGATGTGAATACACCACGACCAATATCACCCTAGTGACTAATAGCCCGGCTGTGGCAACCCACTGGTGGGAACTTCTGAAAGAATATACAGGTAGTGACCATCAGTATATTACTTTCCGGATCAGTCGAGAACTAACCCTACCCCAACACCTAAAACAAAGGGCACTCGCAAATGGAACACGGCCAAAGGGAACACTGAAGCGTTCCTAGCTCCCTTTTATTCTAATTCCCTGTCGCACATAAGTAGTGACCCCGGCTCCCTTGCAAGCGCCATGATGCAACGCACTGCCAAAAGCTGCAACACATCGGCGCCCCGTGTGGGGCTGCGCTCAAGAATACGACCTGTGAACTGGTGGACAACAACAATCGCGGAGCACAGAAGAACCTGCTTCGGAAATAGAGGAAGGTACACCAGACCCAGACGAAACGGAAAAGCAGAGGCGGAAGCTGCTGATTGCAGACAATCCCGAAAGGCGCTAAAACAAGAAATCATCGCCAGTAAGATGGCAAAATGGGAGGTACTTCGAAGGGATCTAAATAGCAACCCTTGGGGGCTGGGCTATAAATTATAAAGGGGCAGATGGCATCTCAACTGAATCTCTCAAACTTATGGCTGAAAGCCGACCAGATGTGATGCTTGAGTTCTACAATGCATGTATTGCTCAAAGCATCTTCAACTGTTGCAGGAGGATTTAAGAAATTTTAACACAAAACTACGGATTCGGTAGCTGTAGCAGATTAGCACATTTATTTACTGGGTATACAGAGTTAAGGAAAAGCAGAGTGGATATTATGGAAGAGTTTGGTCCACCTATTGGCGTGAAAGGTATTTTTTATTCTACACGGTAGAAAATGTAAGCAGATGGTTATACATAGATATATAGAATATAATAATTTATTTTTAACATTTTGCAAAAGTTAGGATACTCGAATTAAAAATTATAGTGCGAATTCAAAAATGCAATAAAGAGGTATCAGTCCCTTTTAAGTTTAAACCAAAAATGCAATACCATATAAGCACAACTAATGTGACATGCTATGTAATATGTAATTAAATTGAGCAAATTGAAAATTTTCATCTCTTAATGTCTAGAAATAAAAGGAACTAACCTAAAATCAGATGAACATAAAGGAGTTGAAAAATTGCTAAAAAAATTTGAAAAAATTATTTTTAGAGATGGGGATACACTGACTAATACAAAATCAGTGGTCCATGAAATGAAGACAATCACAAACCAACAAATTAATTCAAGAATTTATAAGTTACCTCCGAAACAGGAAGGTCAGACAAATTAAAGAATTGGAGAAACAGGGAATAATTCAGAAAAGCAGGAGTAGATATAGCTTTCCTATTATAATAGTGCCAAAAAAAGAAGATAATTCAGGAAATAAAAGGTTTCGTTTAGTGGTTGATTACCGTAGGCTTAATCAAATAACCATTGATTTCACGGAATCTTGGACAAGTTGGGCAAAGCACAGTAATTTAGCCCTCTTCATTTTGCAAAAGGTTACCATCAAATTTTAATGGCATCTAAGGATATTGAAAATACAGCTTTTGTTTCTCCATTGGGCTTGTATGAATATGTCAGAATGCCATTTGGGTTGAAAAACGCCCCGGCTACTTTTCAAAGGTTTAAGAATGGCATATTAAGAGACTACATAAATAAACTTTGTGTTGTCTATTTAGACGACACTTTAATATTTTCGACTTAATTGGAAGAGCAATTGAATTCCTTAAAAAAATTTGTTTCAAAAGTGCAAGAGCACAATTTAAAATTGTACGCGGATAAATGCGTTTTCTTAAAGACAGAAATAAAATTTTTAGGGCATACGTTGACCAAAGAAGGAATAAGACCGAATAAGGAGAAAATAGTGTTAATTTTAGATTTAAAGGTACCGAGGACCGAAAAACAATTAAAAAGCTTTTTAGGAGCTACACGGGTATTACAGAAAATATATAAAAGATTATTCAACAATAGCGTATCCAATGATTACATATTAAAAAATATTAAAATAAGCCCCAATGACCCGCAATGCTCTCTGCTCTCTTATATGAGCAATTGTACTTCACTTACATGGAACTTTGTACTTGTACAATTATACATTAGATAGTAGGCGATGGCAAAAATGTAAAACGGCACTTAGAATAAAAACGTGAATTACATGGACACGATTTTTCCTTTCTCTGAGCGGAAATACTGCTTCAAATGGTTATAGGCCCAGGTATCGACTTGGGTTTCTAAGTTCACGGTCAACATACATAAATTGAAGTTGTAATAATTCGGTTGATTTGCTTATCCGGTGTTAAAAGCAATAGTCGCGGTAAAATGGCTAACGCTTTAGCCAACATTTAAATATGGCGAAAATTATACCACTTGGTGTATTCAATTAAAGAGTTTACTGATAACTCTAGATTTATGGAGTGTAGTCGTCGATAAGTGTCCGGAGGAGGAGCCTGGAAAGACCGTCTGGATAGTATGCGGCAGTAAGGCTCTCGCTACTATAACGTTGAGCGTCAAGCCAAATGAGCTGATACATATTAAAAACTGTATCACAACAAAAAGTGCATGAGACACGTTGAACTCGCTCTACAAGGCAGATACAGCGTGTAGGAAAGTTAACCTATTTAAAAAACTGATCCGATTTCAATTCAGAAGCAGCGAGAAGTTTTCAGCTCAATTGAAGGAGTTCTGCTGTATTGTAGATGACTTAAAAGAAGTTGACATATCCATGGAGGACGACTTTTTATCAATTTTGTTGCTTTGCTCATTATCAGACGAAATGGAGAATTTCGTGGTGGCAATCGAGAGCAGGGACGCATTGCCCAAATTGGATAATCTCGTCGCAAAGATTCTGGAAGAGGAGCAAAGGCACGGCGACAAATGCAGTAGCGCAGAAACGGCTTTTTCGGCAAACGAATCGAAAAGGCGCGTTGGAATTTTTCGAAATAAAAGCAGCACCGGCAGAGGCGTAAGGAGTGAGATTGGTGTCGGTAATAGCAGCAGAACAAGGCAAAAGGAAAAGGGAAGAGCGAACGAAAGCACAACTTCCAGCAGGTACAACAACAACATAAAGTGCTTTAAGTGTGGACGGAGAGGAGAGGTCATATACGTTCTCAGTGCCCTTTTCAATCTAATAATTCACTCGTACGGTCTCCGACTGATACTCATCGCGAGTGGACGTGCCTTTCAGACTGTGCTTTTTCTCTTGGTTTCTCACCAAAGTATCTCTTTCCGTTAATCACTTTTCTATCGTACGGGACTTTTTCTTTTACAGTTCTACGTTCATTGCAAGTGTTCTGGTATAAAGTAAGAACTACAATGGCCCCTGGGCCACCTAACTTGGGGGATAACAGGTTTGCTTTGCTTTCCTCCAGCCCCAAACCGAAAAGAAAAAAACCACATACAAAGCTCTCGACTTCCCCGAACTTCCTCACTCCAAACAAGATAACCCCAAATTTATCACTATTTCTGCTGCTGATGCCGCTAAGCCACTGTCTAAGTACTCATGTTTTGCTGTACACAAAGCAATTGAGATAATAAGCAAAGAAATAATTTCTATCACCGAACTGCGCGACGGAAATATACTTCTGCTAGTGAAAACTCCCTCGATTGCAAACAAATCTTTAGCTGTCAAGCGATTGAATGGAATATGTGATGTGAAGGTTAACTTTCAAGAAAATCTAAACTTCTCTAAAGGTACAATTTATGCACCATGTTTGAACGATGTGCCGGACGAAGAAATCATAGAAAACATGAAAGACCAAGGTGTGGTAGCAGTGTTTAAATTAAAAAAAAAAATCATAAATAAAGCACATGTACCAACTGGCGTTGTTCTTTTGACGTTTGATCTCTATAAACTTCCAGAAAAAGTTCAAGTTTCATGGCGCACTGCACGTGTAAAACCTTATTTTCCAAATCCCATGAGGTGCAAATCATGCCAACTTTTAGGTCATACCACCAAAAGATGCAACAACAATCCTGTTTGTGTTACTTGCAATTTCCCTCCTCACGGCGAAGAGAACTGCTTACGTACTTTATGTGCCAATTGTGCCGGAGAACATCCATCGTCATCAAACACTTGCCCAAAATACCTTCAAGCAAAACAGGTTTTAAAAGTAAGGACTGAGAATAAATGCTCCATGCGGGAAGCTATAAGAATATACAAGTCTCAAATACCCTCTCTCTCTAATACCTCTTTCGCTCAAGTTTTAAAAAGCAATGAGCAGCAGAAGCAGACCAATTCTACCGACGCAATTACGTTTTGCGATGCTCCTACAAATGCGAAACTTGCGAGTAACTTTCGGCAGGTCTCTCATTCCAACACAACTTCCGACCTTAAAAACACTATTTTAAATCTTACTCCACATTTTAACAACAACTCAGATTATCAAACTCCCTCTCTGATCAATCCCACCTCGAAAAATATTCATAGCAACAACACTACGTTAATCTCTAACTCACAACCTCAAACCTTTGATTCTCTCCAGTCCACCTTCAACAACGTTCATAATAACACGGCTAGCAACTCTTGCTCATCAATAACTAACACTTTACCACAATTCATCAGCGAACTCCAATCACAATCTCACCATACTCAAAACTTAACTCTCAGCAATACACAAACTAACTCAATATCAATACAACAACCTACTCAACTCGATGTAAGCACACTATGAAGCACGAAGAATTTTAATTTCTTCACACTTTTTCACTCTTGTTTCTTTATGTTTAAAGTTTTACAGTGGAACCTAAACGTCTTCTACTACAACTATACAGAATTAGAAATACTCATCAAAGAACAATCACCAAATATTATTGCACTGCAAGAAACTCACCTTGCTCTAAATAGAGAGGCTCATGTCCCCAAGCAATACATTGGTTATTTTCGAAACTTAACTCAGAATACCACGAATAAACAAGGTATCGCAGTGTTAATAAAAAAAGATATTCCTCATAAATGTTTAGAAATTCAATCAAATATTTCTGTATTAGCCGTGGAAGTCTCCATAGGCCTCAAACTAACCATAACTTGTGCTTATATTCCTCCACAACAAAATTTTACATTAGTGGAACTAAAACATATTTTAAACTCGGTCTCCACATCCATTCTCTTAGTTGGAGATTTTAACTCTTGGTCTCCACTATGGGGCTCCTCTTCAACTAATCAAAGAGGCACTATTTTAGAAAATTTAATACTTACCGAAAGTTTGAATGTCTTAAACGACGGATCGCCTACACACTTTTCCACACATAACTCCTGGACGCACGTTGACCTTTCCATATGCTCTTCAAGTATTGCTTCAAGGCTAAATAGCCATATTCTTGATAGCCTTTCAGGCAGTGACCATTATCCAATTGTCACTGAATTAGCCACACCCACAACAAATAAATGTTATCCAAAGCCAAAGTTTTTAACACAAAAGGCAGATTGGTCAAAATTTATGCATTTTGCAGCTATTTCTTCTACAGGACTACCTGTTTCAAATAATATTAACAAAGAGGCTGCTAATATTGCTAAGATAATACGCTCTGCGGCACATATGTCTATACCTCAAACAAGTTACAGGGTACACAAAAAAGTAGTGTAGTAGAACTAGCTAATTTAAGAAATATAAAGCAGCGCAATTGGACAGAATATAAAAGAACTAAGACAGAAGCGAACCTTATTCTATACAAAAAATCAAATGCAGTTTTTCGTAAAAAATCAAAGGAAGCAAAGCGAAACTGCTTTGAAGCTCTAACTGAGGATATAACTCCCAGTTCTAGTCCTAAAAAGATTTGGTCCGACATAAAATGGATTGCAGGTTCATTCTCTCCAACTTCTATTTCTTACGTAATGTTAAAAAACTTACCTAGTGAGGTGAAACAGAGATTAATCAACCTCTTTAACCAAATATTTTTCACTGGAGTTTTCCCTCAAAACTGGAAGAACGCAGTAGTCGTTCCAATTCCAAAATCCAACAATCCATCAGCAGAGGCCTCAGAATTTAGACCTATTTCGCTTATATGCAGCATGAGCAAGTTATTAGAAAAAATCATTTCAAAACGCATAATGTGGTACATTTCGAAAAATCATTTTATAAGTCCACATCAAGTTGCATATAAAGAAAGTCAAGGAACTTTGGATGCACTTTTATTTTTTGAAAACTTTGCCTCATGTGGTTTATCTAAGCGCAATCATATCTCCTGTCTAAGCTTGGATTTTGAGAAAGCTTTCGATCGAGTCGGCGTGCATATTGTTTTGCGCCAACTAGAGAAATGGAGCTTTGGCAACAGGATATATTATTTTGTCAAGGCATTTCTTTCGAATAGGAAATTTAAAACGAAAGTAAATAACGTTTTTTCTAATTTGCACGTTCTGCAGAATGGGATACCGCAAGGTTCTCCACTTTCGGTAACTTTGTTTACAATTGCGTTTGATGAAATTAGCCATATCATTTCCAAATACAAAAACATTTCGCACATTATTTATGCCGACGATGTATTATTATTTTCTAGAATAAGCAACTTAAACTTAGTCAATAAGAAATTTACAGATATTCTGACCGACATCTCAAGATGGTCCATATGCTCAGGAGCGAACCTCTCGCTTAATAAATGTAAATCTTTTCATATAAGTTAAGGTGCTCCCTTCAGGGAGCACCAAAAAATTAAAGTTGGGGGCCAACCACTTGGCCCCTTTTCCATACTTACTCCTATTTTGCAGCAAGTGAAAATAAGTTGCGGTTTTCTTCAGTCCAGAACTAAGAGTGTCTTGACAATTTATTCTTATGCTTAAGCTAAGCTAATTCTTTATCTACATATTGCTGACCTAGCGGTTCACACGGTGCAGCGGCGGTTATATACTAACGCTGCTGCGCATGTGTCATCTGATACGCATTGCTAGCGAATCGCAGTCAGGTAGCTGCCTTAACTTGCTGACATAGCGGTTCACATGGTGCAGCGGCGGTTATATACTAACGCTGCTGCGCATGTGTCATCTGATACACATTGCTAGCGAATCGCAGTCAGGTAGCTGCCTTAACTTGCTGACATAGCGGTTCACATGGTGCAGCGGCGGTTATATACTAACGCTGCTGCGCATGTGTCATCTGATACACATTGCTAGCGTATTGCAGTCAGGTAGCTGCCTTAACTCCTCCCCCTTTAAAGATCTGCGTCCCGCAGATGACAGCGTTGTAGCCGGGGGGTTTCAGTTGTGGCGGAGGAAGCAGGAAATTGATGAATTTCAGCCACACTAACAATTCTGGGTATATCTACTCCTGAGGTGATTTTCCGCCAGATCATATAGCAGGCTGATGCTAAAATTATAACTACAATTCCGTCCGTTGCCCAAGAGAGGTGAAAATTCCAGGAAAGCTTCTTAAGTTGATTTATGTTGTCCAGACTGAGTCCATGAATGTAGGATAAGCTAACCTTTAAGCCATCATTTGTGACATTTGACAAAACAGATGGTAGTACTTGTGAAGTTCTAGCAATCGTGCTCGAAAATGTTTGATTGCCCACATGCACCGTCTCGTTATTAATGCGAATGAGGAAGGTGCCGTTTAGCGTTGCCGTTTGATTTTTGCCCCACACTATTCCTTGAAAATTAGTCAAGAATATTGTATTTTCCTCGATGAGTTCTATAGTAGTGCCCTTATCGGGCTCGAAGTGGCAACGGGCATTGCCTCCTTTGATCAACCTTGGCAAACAACTATTATCTGGTAGTTTTTCTATTGAACTTCTGTCACAGATAGTGGAATTGTTAATGGAGAAACAGTTTGTCGTCACGCCATAAGTTTCATCTCGGTTGATAAGGACTTTTCTGTACTCAAGAACTACGCGCCTGCCGTCCAATGCTGTAGGTCTAGCTAACAGAAGCCGGTATTGTTCAGGTTTGACTTTTGGCACCGAAAGTAAATAGAGAAGAAGGGTGCCGTTGGAGTAAAAGGACGGGCTTGCGTATTCTGCGGCTTCAACCAGGTTCTGATATGGTAAGGCATTCTCTTCGAAAAGTATTCTTTCTATTTCCTCTCTATCTAATAGGTTTGTATCAACAATTCCGGATTTCGCCATCTGAGCTGCACGTACGATTTCTGATACTTGCTCTTTTAGAAGTAGAACCTTATTGAATATAATTGCGCCCCTACTGCATTAATATTTCTGCCAAGGGCGTTCGTGTATTCTACCATGTCGTTTGTCATCTGGATTACTTCTTGCGTCGCATTAAATAACTTTTTGTTTATGATGTATTGGTTATTGTCATTCGTCATCAATTCGTTTTGGTTTTTAACGATATAATCCCAATCTGCGGCATCAGGGGATCCCGCAATCCATTTCCATGCGGATCCAATCCAATTGATGGATCGTGTTTTTCTTGTTTTTTCTCCTGTCAATTCAATGAGGCGCAGACGTGTTTGGTTTAATTGGAAGTCGATGAGTGATTTGGCTGCTTCTTTTCCGATCCTCTTCTTGGACAGACTTGTTAATTCTGCCAACACGGTGTCGAAGTATTTTAGGTCAATAGCGTGGATTAATTTAAAATGGCCGCTGATGACATAGGCGCTACCGTGCTCCACCGTAACAATTGGGGATTCATATTGAAAAATGCTGAATCCGATTGAGGCGGGGATTAGCATTAACCTATCTTGCAATGAAATTTCAAGTTTAAAGATATTCTTATAATAATTTGTTCTAAAACTATTGTAGTGCTTTAAACTTCTAGGCAATTTTAATATGTTCTATTTTCCTTTTAAATTTTAGTTTTACTTTCAAATTAGCATTAACCTATCTTGCAATGAAATTTCAAGTTTAAAGATATTCTTATAATAATTTGTTCTAAAACTATTGCAGTGCTTTAAACTTCTAGGCAATTTTAATATGTTCTATTTTTATTTTAAATTTTAGTTTTACTTTCAAATTTTCATTAACCTATCTTGCAATGAAATTTAAAGTTTAAAGATATTCTTAATAATTTCTTCTAAAACTATTGTAGTGTTTTAAACTTCTAGGCAATTTTAATATGTTCTATTTTTATTTTAAATTTTAGTTTTACTTTAAAATTTTGTGTATTAATTCTTATTTTAACATTCCATTTAATAGTTAAAAAAAAAAAATTTTTTTAATTATAATTTTTTCCTTCTTTAAAGTGCCATTCTTTTTCTGAAAAGCTCTCTATTCATTTCATCATACCCATGAGGAGTCGAACCCCGATATTCAAAGAATATCCACCAATTTTATGGGTTGAGAGAGTTATTTTTATTGTATTTATTTTTATTTCAACGTGGCAAAAACTATTTGTATAGTTTTTTTTTTTCCTATTCATTCCTTTTTTTTTTCCTATTCAATTTTATGGGTTGAGAGAGTTATTTTTATTGTATTTATTTTTTATTTCAACGTGGCAAAAAATAGTTGAATTTTTTTTTGTAAGTGCCATTCGTTTTCTTAAAAGCTCTCTTATTAATTTCATCATTCCCATGAGGAGTCGAACCCCGATATTCAAAGAATATCCACCAATTTTATGGGTTGAGAGAGTTATTCTTTTTGTATTTATTTTTTATTTCAACGTGCAAAAAAATATTTGTATTTTTAATTTTTATGTGCCTTTTAAAGTGCCATTTTTATGTATTGTATATACATATCGCTCATTTGCTGCAACGTCGTCATAACTCAAAAATCGCAAAAATTCAGTTAACATCACTAATATATCGGAAATAATATGTTTGATCAACTGACAAAGTCTTATATCCGAAGTTTTAACATTTCACGCAGCATCGCGATAGATGCCTCTCGCTCTAATTACATATCCTATAGCGTCGTATTTGCAACAACGTATTATCTCAGTTGTGCGTCGGCTTTTGTGTGGTTAACATAGTGAATTTCTCTAGAATAGTGTCATATTTCGTTTTGTGACAATATTAATAAAAGGTAAGTTCACTTTTATATCTCTTTCTCTATCGTGTATATTGCATTATTTTAAGATATGACGTTGTGCATGTAAAAATTTGAGTGAATTCCTGTAGTGTTTTTGAGTGTTATAACGTTTTTGCAGAAAATAATAATTTTTATTTCAGTACTATTTCGTCTTGAAACACTATTACAAATAAGATGTATTAGTGAAGCAATAGTGTATTAAAGAACTATTCACTGTTATGACATTCTTGCACTAAATATTTTTTAAGTATAAATTATTTGCTATGAATCATTTCCATTTATGTCAGTATTGTTGTCATTTTCAGTCAAAAAAATAATGGAAACTAATTCTCGATCCGTCAAAATGGTGGGAATGGCTTTAAAAAAAAAAGGTGGAAAGGGTAAAGAATGCCATACAAAAAGTACATCAACAGTGAATTTTGTTGAAATAAAATCAGACTCATTAAGCTCGAGCTCATTTTCTGAGGATGATGATGATTCCGTACGTGATACCACATACATTCCACCCGATATTTCCAGTAAGAGTAGGAGTCACTGCGAACAAAATTCAACATCAGACAGTTCTGAGGCTAACACAACCGGTGTCGAAACTCCGATGATTTTAACGAGTCCACTAAAAAAAGGAGTAAAGCGTAAACGAAATGAGAGTAATTGGGTAAGAAATGTAAACAAAAAGTTGAGAAATAGTGGAAAAGAATACAAAATGAGGTCTACGTGTCAAAAAGTTCGAAAAGAGAGAAAAATTGAACCTCCATGTACAGAGAAGTGTAAGCGAAAATGTTTTGAAAAATTTACAGAAGAGGAACGGATGGTAATTTTTAGATCATACTGGGATTTGGCTATGTACGAAAAACAGCGACTATTTATTCAGAATAGTATGGAGGTCATTCAGCCTAAATATCGTTATGTGCGTGAAGGTGGTACGAGAAAGAAAAGGGAAAATAATAATGGCTTCTATTTTCATCTCAATGGGCAGAAAGTTCGAGTATGCAAACTGTTTTTTAAAAATACTTTGAATATTAATGATCGCCCAATAAGAACTGTGCAGGAGAAACGAAATAAGGTGGCAAATGTTTTACTGATGGAGGATTGTCGAGGAAAACATGGAAAACAAAGAAAAATTGATGAATTTGTAAGGGAAGGTGTCAAAAGCTTCATCGATAAAATCCCTAAAATCGAAAGTCATTACACTCGCGCAAACACCAGTAAACATTTTATTGATGGTAGCAAATCTATTGCAGACATTCACAGAGACTACGTCGGGGAGTGTAAAGATAAAAACGTTCCGTTTGTTAACTATGTAATGTTTTATCGAATATTTACAGAAGATTATAATATTTCGTTCTTTACGCCAAAAAAAGACTTATGTGAAACATGTTGTGCCTACGATATCGCTGAGGGTGATGAAAAAAATAAACAAGAAGAATATTATAATCAGCATATCGTAGAGAAAGAATTATCCAGAAAGGAAAAGAAGTATGATAAGGAGGAAGGCTATGCTAATTCGGTAGTGTACGATTTACAAGCCGTCATGCAGATTCCAAAGGGCGATGTCTCAGTTTTTTATTATAAATCAAAACTAAATGTATTCAATTTTACAATCTACGATCTAAAGAGTAACGAATGTGAATGTTTTGTTTGGGATGGATCCAATGGGTATAGAGGTATTAACGAGTTGGGTTCGTGCGTTTTTCGGTTTTTAAATAAAAGAGCTGTGTCAAGTGATGAAGACTTCATATTTTATTCGGATAATTGTGCGGGCCAGCAAAAAAATAAGTTCATGGTGGCCCTCTACCTCTACGCTGTATCTCATCTTAACGTAAAAAGCATAACTCATAAGTACCTAATCAAAGGCCACACACAAAACGAGGGAGATTCCGCCCACTCTTTAATTGAACGTCAAGTGAAACGACAGCTGAAAGGTGGTCCAATGTATACGCCAGAGTCATTTATATCTGCAATTCGTGGTGCCAAAAAAAATGGAAAGCCATTTAACGTTACGGAACTGTGCTTTGAAGACTTCTTTGATATGAAGGCTTTAGCAACTGAAATGGGACTCCAAAATATGGCACAGGTAAAAATTTCCACAGTGGTGGTTCTGCAAGTTCGGCGCGATTCACCTAACACCATTTTCTTTAAAACATCTTAAAACGAAAACGAATTTAAGGTGGCAAATAATATCATTAAAAAGAAAAACATTAAGGGGAGATATACACCTAGAAGGTCGTGAAAAATCGATTTTTTTTTTTGCATTTTCTTAAAGTTTGAGGGCTCTAGAATATCTAGTGAAAAGGACAAGGTAATATTTCGATAAATAAGCTAGTTACAGCCGAGAACGTGAAACTTTTTCTTTTATGATTCATTCATTCCCAAATTTTCAAACGTGTTTTTCTCAAAACCACGTTTTTCAAGTTGGTACCCAAAATTTCTCGAAAAGTAATAAACCGATTGCCTGAGGCTTTTTGTGGTTATTCTATACAACATTATCTAGTAGATGTCATAGGATTTTTTTTTCCGTTACATAGTTTTTGTTCTATAGGCTAAATAAGAACTCATTTTTAGCCCAATAATCAATACTTATGTTCAAACGTCCGCCATTTTGTTAAAAATCGATATTTTCAAAATCGGCTACGACAAAGACTAGATTTTAGTATCTGGTTTAATAATCTTTTTGGTTTTCTTATTAGAGATGATTTTTGGAGAAACGCCATTGGGTACCGCGGAGGCTGATTTTTTCAAGGACTTCCAAGGATTCTACATTATCCTTTACAATTCTTATTATTTTAAGCTAAAACAAATTTAACACATTTTTGAATATATGTACTTTTAGATAAATAAAACCCCAATCATACATTTTAAATAGTTTCCTTTGAAAAAAATTCATAAAAATTACCTTTTTTCCGGCTTTTAGGTGTATATCTCCCCTTAAGGGTATTACAATGACAAGGGCATTTTATACAAAACCTCAGATAGCGGACCGCAAAAAAAAAGATCTGCTAGAATTGATACAGAAAAATCACGTTCCTAAGTATTATAGACCTTTTTACGAGCAATTGTAATCCTTATTCAACTAATTTTTTTATTTAAAATGAATATTATTTTTTACGTGAATTTATGTTTCTTTATTTTTGTACCTGAAGTAATATGTTAATTTTTATGTTACAATAAAATATGCAATGAATGCAATAAATTTTATTTAATATCCATATTTTTTTCTCTTATAATGTTTAGTAAGTGCAAATATAATACAGTCACAAGTCAGAATTTGCAATAGGTTTTCAGCCATAAAACTTTTTGTTATTTGCAGTAACGTCACAATTTTAATTATGTCAGACCATAAAACCTATTTTTGCAGCAACAACGTCATAAGAAAAACTCGGAGTACTTTTGAAGCTACAGAAAAAAGTCCATTATACATTTCAACATTTAATTTACATATACGTCTTAACCAGATGCTATTTCAGCAAATTTCACCATAATCTTCTTTTCATACACATATATATAAAACAATTTAAAAACTGAAAAATGCGTCTCCTGTAAAATCACAATTTTTGAGTTATGACGACGTTGCAGCAAATGAGCGATATGTATTTTTTTTTTTTTTTTTTTATATATATATATTTTTTACTCATTCACTCTTCCTTATGAGGAGTCGAACCCCGATATTCAAAGAATATCCACCAATTTATGGATTGGAAGAGAGCTGCTTTTCTTTGTACTGTGCCTCCCCCCGTAAAAAGAATGAAGAATTCTTATCTTTTGGTCTTTAATTGGCATTTGTGAATCTTTCGCCCCTCGCTTGTTTGTATAGTAACTCTATTATCCTTACTCACGGTCGCTTTTTTATACAAGGGTTTTTGTTTCCCTTTTATCTGTTTATCCCTTATGTACACCTTATCCCCTACTCCATATTTCTTGGGTGGTTTCCTGTTTCTGTTCAGTCTGAGATTTCGCTGCTCTTGGTTTTTCTTAATTTGTGCTCGTATCTCTCTGTGAATCCTTTTCCTAAAGTCAGTAAAGCCCTGATAATTAATTCTAGCAGACCGATTGAAGAATATGTCACTAGGTTTTCGCCTAGTGACAGAATGAATTGTGGTGTTATACCGATCTACTGCAATATACAGCAATTCCTTTGGGTTAACATTTTTTAATTCCTGTCGCAGACATCGGTATATTTCGAGGATCGTTGAGTGCAGCTTTTCTACTTGCCCGTTTACTTCACTTCTCTGAATAGGCGTCTGGTAAACGGTTATACCTAGCCCCCTGATATAATTGGTCACCACCGGTCTCATGAATCCTCTTTCATTGTCGGTTACCACCATCCTTGGAGCTGTGAAGTAATGAAGTAATTTCGCAAATTTGGTACGAAGAGTGATAGCCGAACGGTCCTTGATATGGAAAAACTTAGCGAATTTACTGAATTTGTCTATGCATGAAAGGAATTTTTCGCCCTGTAACTCAAAGATATCTACGTGAATTATTTCGCAAGGAAATTTCGGCACTGGAGTCTCCTTTAACGGTGGGACTGGTGGATGTCTGTCGTATTTATTTAATGAGCAGATTTGACACCTAGTAACGTGTGCTCGCCGGGGCCCGAAACATGGTAGTCTGCAGCACCAGATTCCAGCATAAAAAGATACACCAAGCTACCTGGCTGCCTCCTGATCGAAAAACGCGAAACCAGATCGATCATGTTGTGATAGATGGAAGACACGCTTCTAGTGTATTAGATGTACGTACGATCCGAGGAGCCAACATCGACTCGGATCATTACCTTGTTGCAGCCAAACTGCGCACACGCCTCTGTGCAGCAAAAAACGTACATCTACCTACGCAAAGAATGTTCGACATCGAAAAGCTGCAATCACAACAGACAGCCAGAGGATTCGCCACTCGACTCTCACTCCTGCTCTCGGAGAGCACTGCCCAACACACCGGCATGCGCGAGCAATGGAGCAACATTTCTCGTTCCCTACGTACCGCCGCCGAAGAAGAAATCGGATTCCGGCGAGCCCGAAAAAACAATTGGTACGACGAGGAATGTCATGCTGCCGCCGAAAGAAAAGATGCCGCCTATAGAGCCACGCTGCGATCGGGCGCAACGCGAGCCATGTGGGATCGCTACAGAGAGCTGAAAAAGGAAGAGAGACGTATTATCCGACAGAAGAAACGAGAGGCCGAAATACGTGAGTGCGAGGAGCTTGAGATGCTGGCCAATAGGAACAACGCCCGAAAATTTTACCAGAAAGTTCGGCGGCTTACAGAAGGTTTTAAGACCGGGGCGTTGTCCTGTAAGAACAAAGACGGCGATCTGGTGACTGACGTACAGAGCAATCTTAAATTATGGAGGGAACACTTCTCGAATCTGTTAAACGGTGACAGCTGCGCATGTCATAGAGAATGTGAAGATCCCGATACCCCAATCGTTGACGACGGAATTGTCGTTCCGTTACCCGACCATGACGAGGTAAGAATAGCAATATCACGGTTAAAGAACAACAAAGCCGCGGGCGCCGACGGACTGCCGGCTGAGCTATTCAAACATGGCGGCGAGGAGCTGGTAAGGTGCATGCATCAGCTCCTATGCAGAATATGGTCGGATGAAAGCATGCCTGCCGATTGGAATTTAAGTGTGCTCTGCCCAATCCACAAGAAGGGCGATCCCGCAATTTGTGCCAATTACCGCGGGATTAGTCTTCTAAATATCGCCTATAAGGTTCTAGCAAGCGTATTGTGTGAAAGGCTGAAGCCCACCGTCAACCAACTGATTGGACCTTATCAGTGTGGCTTCAGACCTGGAAAGTCTACCATCGACCAAATATTCACAATACGCCAAATCTTGGAAAAGACCCATGAAAGGAGAATCGACACACACCATCTTTTCGTCGACTTCAAAGCTGCATTCGACAGTACGGAAAGGAGTTACCTGTATGCCGCTATGTCTGAATTTGGTATCCCCGCAAAACTAATACGGCTATGTAAGATGACGTTGCTCAACACCAGCAGCGCCGTCAGAATTGGGAAGGACCTCTCCGAGCCGTTTGATACCAAACGAGGTTTCAGACAGGGTGACTCACTGTCGTGTGACTTCTTTAACCTGATGTTGGAGAGCATCGTACGAGCCGCAGAACTTAATCGCTCAGGCACAATTTTTTATAAGAGCGTACAATTGCTGGCGTATGCCGATGATATTGACATCATCGGCCTTAACAACCGCGCTGTTAGTTCTGCCTTCTCCAAACTGGATAAAGAGGCAAAGCGAATGGGTTTGGTGGTGAACGAGGACAAAACGAAGTACCTCCTGTCTTCAAACAAACAGTCGGCGCACTCGCGTATCGGCACCCACGTCACTGTTGACAGTTATAATTTTGAGGTTGTAAAAGACTTCGTGTATTTAGGAACCAGCATTAACACCGATAATAATGTCAGCCTTGAAATCCAACGTAGAATCTCTCTTGCCAACAAGTGCTACTTTGGACTAAGTAGGCAATTGAGCAGTAAAGTCCTCTCTCGACGAACAAAACTAACACTCTACAAGACTCTCATCATGCCCGTCCTAACGTATGGCGCAGAAGCTTGGACGATGACAACATCCGATGAAGCGACGCTTGGAGTGTTCGAGAGAAAGATTATGCGTAAGATTTTTGGACCTTTGCACGTTGGCAACGGCGAATATCGTAGACGATGGAACGATGAGCTGTATGAGCTTTACGACGACATAGACATAGCGCAGCGAATAAAGATCCAGCGGCTTCGTTGGCTGGGTCATGTCGTCCGAATGGATACAAACGCTCCGGCTTTGAAAGTATTCGATGCGGTACCAGCTGGTGGTAGCAGAGGAAGAGGAAGGCCTCCTCTGCGTTGGAAAGATCAGGTGGAGAAGGACTTGGCTTCACTTGGTGTGTCCAACTGGCGCCGGTTAGCACGAGAAAGAAACGACTGGCGCGCTTTGTTAAACTCGGCCAAAATCGCGTAAGCGGTTATAGCGCCAATTAAGAAGAAGAAGAACGTGTGCTCGTAGTAAGCTCGTCATTTTTGGGAAGTAATAATTTTCCAGGATTTGTTCCCTCATTTCCTTGGCATTCCTATGAGCTCTACTATGTTCCCCTTCTATGATGCTGACCACTCTATCGTCGTTTGCTACATCCTCAACTATTCTTTGTGTTAGCCTTATTTTGTAATATACAAAATTTCGTAAGTATAGGTCTTGGAGCAATTGTATGCGAGACTCTGGAATTTTTATTCCATTGATTACCGATGGATTTAAGCGTTCTTTCAGCACTTCGGTGAGTGTATTGCTGTTCAAATTTGGAAGGGTTACGTAGTGCCTGGTATACCCTGGATAGGGATTTTCTGTGCAAATCAAATCACCTCCTTCCCTGAGAATTATTTGATTCCTAAATACATTGATCGGAGCTTCTACATGAGGGATGAGGTCTGATGCATCCTGATCTGCACTATGGATGGTGCCTGCTTCGCTTGCTGTAACGGTGGAAGAATCGTCAACACTATCGATTCTTAGGCTACCATTTCCCTCGCTAGCAGTTTCAGTTGTAGAATCATCCTGAGGGTATTTGTAGCAGTCGTGTGGTTGATTTGTCCTCGTATCCTTGACAAGGCGGCAGCCACGTAATTTGATTTTCCAGGAGTGTAAATCAATTCGTGGTTATATTCCTCTATGCGAGATTTTCACCGTTTTAGTTTCGCGTTATGGTTCCTATTAGGACATTTACTGTTTCTTCAGAGTACTCGTCCGTTTTAATTTTATTGACTATGAGTGACAACTGATGGTTAACAGTTGCATAAAACTCGTCAAGTTTCGAACCCTTTTGCATCAATTGGTTTAATTGGTGTTCGAGGGTTCGGATATCCCTCTTGTCAGCGTAATGAAGTGGCAGCACTCTTTTTACCTCCAACCTCATAATCTCTAAGAATTGACTCTACATTGTTGAGCCAGGAAATGTATTGTGAGGGGTTCCCTTCAAAAACTTGAATTTCCTTCACACAGTCGGGGAGTCTGCCTATTTCTCTAAGCTCTTCCTCCGTCATCGGAGCCCTAGCAATAACCGTGGGCCTTACGCCGAACGGCAGGACTCAATTGGGCAAAGTCAAATGTCTTCTCTGCCAGTTTTTGCTCTATGAGCGAGATCGGCCGCCCCAATTCGCCATTTGAGCCCTCCAATGCTCCTAATCGATTATGGAAATTTTTTAGTTGATCGAGGATGGCGTTAACCGCCCCATTTAATTCAGTAATTGACTTCTTTAGGTCCTCCATTTTTAAATTCCTTCCCTAAACCTTAAGACACAGTGCAGTAGAAAAAAGAATGAATAAATTTAAGTGTTACCTTCTTTTTTTTTATTGGCACGGCACGGCACGGATTTGTTTTTTGCTTAATTGACTTTGCTTCCTTACAGGATTATTTCCATTCGGATTCTTCCGTTTTGGTTTTCCTTTTGTTTTCTTCTCTCCTATAGATGAGAATTAATGAGTTTTTGTCTTATATGACTCTCTACTATTTTTTTAATTTTTTAATATTTTTGTTAATTAATACAAAGTTTTTTGTTTTCTTTTTTTTTTTTTTTTGTTGGATAAAACGATGTTTTGTGATGATTATTAGGGAACATTAAAAAGAAAATTTTGTTTAAATTTACTTTATATTGTTATTACATAAGTTTTCATAAATAAAAATAAAAAGGAACAAAAAATTAAGAAAAAAATAAAAAGGTAAATATGTTGGGTTTTTTCCTCTTTTATTTTTTGTAGGTAACGATTTTTTCGTTTTTGAAAAATTTTTTTTTTTTTGTTTTTTTTTTTCTTTCTTCTCCAACGGATTATGCGAGGGAGGCATTTTAAATTTTGTTTTTTTTTTCTTTCTTCTCCAACGGATTATGCGAGGGAGGCATTTAAAAAATTTTTTTTCTTTTCTCTCCAACGGATTATGCGAAGGAGGCATTTTAAATTTTGTTGTATTTCTTTCCTCTCCAACGGATTATGCGAGGGAGGCATTTTAAATTTAGGTTTTTTTTTTTTCTTCTCCAACGGATTATGCGAAGGAGGCATTTTAAATTTTGTTTTATTTCTTTCTTCTCCAACGGATTATGCGAGGGAGGCATTTTAAATTTTGTTTTTTTTTTCTTTCTTCTCCAACGGATTATGCGAGGGAGGTATTTTAAATATTGTTTTTTTTTTTTTCTTTCTTCTCCAACGGATTATGCGAGGGAGGCATTTTCAATTCTTGTATAGGACAGAGGGCCATACTGTTCTCGAACCAGCTACGGAGAGATCGCCAAAATCCCGTTTGGAAGTAGTGTAGCCATTTGTCAAATTCGATGGCACTACGAGCCTACTAGGGCACGATTCATCCCACTAACAAGCCCGCTCTTGTAGTAATGACCATTTCCTTTGTTCCAAGTTTACTTTCTTATTTTAGTTTATTTCAGTATAATTCTTTATTATTTTTTATTGTAATGTTTTTTTGTTTTTAGGAAAGCAAAGTCTTATGTTTTTTTTTTTTTGTTTTTATTTTATTATTAGGTCACGGAAGGGCTATGTTATCCGTTTTAGTCACCCGCAATCAGATTGCGGACAACTTACTAAGGCACAGCTTGCTTCACCCAGTACTTGGCCCCATTGCAATCTCCAATGTGGAAGGTGTAGCATGACTACTATTGCGGGCACACAAGACTGTAACCGACCGACATTATAGTCGCAGGAGTCCGTCCTAGTAGGCGTAGGCATACGGCCTCCTGTGGCAATTCTAATGTCACCGAGCGCAGACGAAAAATCGCTGTGGTGCAGTAACAAGTAACACTTTGTTTTATTTTTTTCATGCTCGTGAGTAAATTGCCAGGAGGGTCCCCCCGTGGGTGGTGAATCGCTGAGTAATATTACTCCGAGTTTTATATTTATTTATTTGTTTTATTTCATTGACAAATTTAGCAATTTTCCTTTCGTCCTCGTGAGTAAATTGCCAGGAGGGTCCCCCTGTAGGTGGTGAATCGCTGAGCAATATACTCCGAGTTTTACATTTATTTATTGCAGTAGTGCAGTTAAAAGTAATATTTTCTTTTATTTAATTCACAAATTTTAGCAGTTTTCTTTCATCCTCGTGAGTAAATTGCCAGGAGGGTCCCCCCGTAGGTGGTGAATCGCTGAGCAATATACTTCGAGTTTTATATTTATTTTATAATTATTTTTTTATTCGAAAGAGAAAGAAACCTACTTTCACCGAGCATTCACCCTTCACTGCACCTCACAAAATTATCGTCGCACTCCGCTCCATTTTGCCGGATATTCCCTTATTAAACAGGGAAATCCTTTGTGAAGCCCGCATTGCGGCTGTTATTTTGCACAAGTGCGGCTTCACATTGCGGAAGGGCATTTTCAAGTGTTCGTGATTTTTCGTTTTGCGTCGTGAATCGTCGAGAGTTTTTTTTGTTTAACACTTAATTTGATTTAATTTCAGTTTCAATTTCCGTTTAGTTATCTTCTATTATTGTTTAATTTTCACTCGAGTTATTTACTTTTATTTTTACAATAGTTTTAATTTTAATTACATTTACTTTATTTGTTTAATTCTAATTTTAGATTTATATTCACTTTTTATTTCATTTCATTATATTTTATTTTAGTTTATTTTATTTTAATTTCATTTTATTTTGTTAACTCCATTTTTTAATTAAATTGAATTTCATTTGAACTTAATTTATTTTGTGTAAATTTACATCAAAAAATTTACTTTAGCTATGATCCCAATTTTAGTTTCCTGTCTAATTTTAATTTTTTGGTTTTAATGATAATTTGATTTATTTTATTTTATAAGATTTAATTTTATTTTCCATTCATTTTTTTATAACACGGCGCACTCACTTTTTCACTTTCACTTTTTGCCACTTCCTTTACACCACAAGGATTCCTTTGCGGAGATCCTTGTTAGGTACCCCATCTTTTTGAAAAAAAGAGGGGTCCCTGCTCGGGCGCCAGTTAAGGTGCTCCCTTCAGGGAGCACCAAAAAATTAAAGTTGGGGGCCAACCACTTGGCCCCTTTTCCATACTTACTCCTATTTTGCAGCAAGTGAAAATACGTTGCGGTTTTCTTCAGTCCAGAACTAAGAGTGTCTTGACAATTTATTCTTATGCTTAAGCTAAGCTAATTCTTAATCTACATATTGCTGACCTAGCGGTTCACACGCTGCAGCGGCGGTTATATACTAACGCTGCTGCGCATGTGTCATCTGATACGCATTGCTAGCGAATCGCAGTCAGGTAGCTGCCTTAACTTGCTGACATAGCGGTTCACATGGTGCAGCGGCGGTTATATACTAACGCTGCTGCGCATGTGTCATCTGATACGCATTGCTAGCGTATTGCAGTCAGGTAGCTGCCTTAACTTATATGTAGAAAGCATAAATGTAATAACTTAAATGTAGTTTATAATAATATAAATATTGTAAATTGTCACAGCATACGATTTCTTGGAATTATCTTTGATAAGCGTCTTACTTTTAAGGAACACTGTTTAGATTTAAAAAAGAACTTAGCTGCCAGGTTGAATATTATAATATTATCATCTAAACATAGTCTTATACATACCACAAATCTGATAAATATTACTAGGGCTCTCATCTTGTCGAAAATCGATTATGGTTTGCCAATATACGGACACTGCGCTAAAAGTAATCTAAAGTTAATTTTCCCAACATACCACGCGGCCGTACGCAGAAGCATTTGAGCTTTTCCAACATCTCCGATACAGTACATATTGGTGGAAGCAGGGCTACCCAATATTCCGGAGAGAACAGAATACACCACAATGAGTCTCATCCCAAAACTTCTCTATTGCAACAATAACATTCTACATGAGGCCACCTCATCACTGTTTGCTGCAAGGAAAGTGCAAAATAGCAAGTCAACTATACTAAGAGCACTGGAATATGCTAACAAACTGGGAATAACCTCACGACCACAATTAAGGCCCCCAATTAGCTCACCGCCTTGGAATTTGAGAAAGTCTTCAGTCCTTTTTGGTTTAGCAGCATTTCCTAAATCCAACACCAGTTCATTAGAATACCAGCGTAGGTTTGGAGAATACGTCGCACGATTTAGACCTGAATGGAAAATGATTTACACTGATGGTTCAAAAACTCTAGACCATACCGCGTTTGCAGTAGTGAATGCTGATGGTGAAACAATAACGAAGGGTCAACTACCTTACTACTGTTCTGTGTACACAGCAGAAGCTATAGCAATATACAATGCCATAATAGTTGCATCAAAAACTAATGAAAAAACAATAATTTGTTCGGATAGCAAGTCTACAATATCAGGCATCATGAACATAAGAAACAAATCACCCCTTATTTCAAGCATACGGAGCATATTAATTGAGCATCAATATAAAATCAAAATTATGTGGATTCCTGGCCACGTTGGTATTAAAGGGAACGAGCTTGCCGACCAAAAAGCTAAGGCTGCAGCAATGGAACCGTTGCACACATTTGACTGTATGCTTAAGAAGGACATCTGCGGACTAATTAATAAATATTTGGAAGCAAAAAGAACTGAGGCATGGAGAACAGTGCAACACCATTATACAAGCTTAAATACAACTGGCACTAAACCCAACTATCAAGCCATATGCCGTACCAAGGACATCACTGCCTTCATCCGACTCCGTATTGGACACACAATCGGTACACACTCCCACATTTTAATTGGTGAGAGGCCACCTCCCTGCCCCTACTGCATCCGGTCAACATTAACAGTTAAACACCTGTTGGACGACTGCACGCATTTTATGAATCTCAGGAACACAAGTTTCAACAACCATCTTCCATCGGAAATACTAAAGACTCCTTCTCAGGAAAACATTGAGAAAATGACAGATTACTTAATTAGAGCAGATCTGAGAAAATTGATTTAAACCATAAGTCTCTTTACTTAAACACTAGCAAACCCGGCCCCCTTCGCTGGGCACACTAAAATAGAATAGATATGGTTTAGAACAGAAAATATATGGTTTTCATATTATTTATTTCTTTATTCTTTATTCAAGCGCTTTGGCATAAACAATATTTTTTGTTTTTCTATTTGTTTTTGAGTAAATATAAAATATAAATTGAAAATCAGGAAAAAAGAAGATTGTTTTTAAATTTCAAATCAACGTATATGAATCGTCTTTTTTCCTGATCATCCATGAACTTTTCGTTTCAATTTATATGTTTTATTAAGCATTGGAGCACGAACACATAATTTCATTCGGATTTCACATTAAATTCTCAAATTTCGTAAAAAATTATTCACTATTCCAAAATCCACTCCAAAAAAATTCACAAACAATTTTTACATGTTGCACTTACGTTTTTTCCTTATGGCATCCAAATCAGAAAGAACTATTGACACATTGTAACTCACACTGTCAATTTAACAGTTCAGTTCCGCCCCAAGCGTTAAAAAAGTAAGCGACATTATGGCTGGTTCAAAAGAACGCTGTACCCGTTGCCAGTGCTCCGAATTACAACCAAACTTTACAAAACCCATTTTCAATACTTACTTAACAATGTGCGTAAGTTTGGTTTAATTCGGTGCAAAGACACGGCGGGTCCACGTTTTGGCATATATTTCGAGACCCTAGTCATCAATAGGTATGAAAATTACCCCATATTAAAGCACTTATCAACAGCTTTCATTTGATATCCATATTGTACAAACACATTCTAGGGTCCACGTTTTGGTCTCTATCTCGAGACCCTAGTCACGGAGCGTATGGAAATACTCCAACTACAGCATTCACCAACAGCTTCCATCTGATACCCATATTGTACATACACATCCGAAGGTTACCCGGGTCCACGTATTGACCTATATCTCGAGACCCTATCTACCAATAGGTATCCAAACTATACGGAAACCATCTTCAATACCTCCTTAACAATGTGTGTAAGTTTGGTTTAATTCGGTGCAAAGACACGGCGGGTCCACGTTTTGGCATACATTTCCAGACCCTAGTCATCAATAGGTATGAAAATTACCCCGTATTAAAGCACTTATCAACAGCTTCCATTTGATACCCATATTGTACATACACAACCAAAGGTTACCCGGGTCCACGTTTTGACCTATATCTCGAGACCCCAGTCACGGAGCGGCATGAAAAATACTCTGTACTAAAGCATTCACCAACAGCTTCAATTTGATATCCATATTGTACAAACACATTCTAGGGTCCACGTTTTGGTCTCTATCTCGAGACCTCAGTCACGGAGCGGCATGAAAAATACTCTATACTAAGCATTCACCAACAGCTTCAATTTGATGTCCATATTGTACAAACACATTTTAGGGTCCACGTTTTGGTCTCTATCTCGAGACCCCAGTCACGGAGCGGCATGAAAAATACTCAGTACTAAAGCATTCACCAACAGCTTCAATTTGATATCCATATTGTACAAACACATTCTAGGGTCCACGTTTTGGTCTCTAACTCGAGACCCCAGTCACGGAGCGGCATGAAAAATACTCTGTACTAAAGCATTCACCAACAGCTTCAATTTGATATCCATATTGTACAAAAACATTCTAGGGTCCACGTTTTGGTCTCTATCTCGAGACCTCAGTCACGGAGGGGCATGAAAAATACTCTGTACTAAAGCATTCACCAACAGCTTCAATTTGATATCCATATTGTACAAACACATTCTAGGGTCCACGTTTTGGTCTCTATCTCGAGACCTCAGTCACGGAGTGGCATGAAAAATACTCTGTACTAAAGCATTCACCAACAGCTTCAATTTGATATCCATATTGTACAAACACATTCTAGGGTCCACGTTTTGGTCTCTAACTCGAGACCCCAGTCACGGAGCGGCATGAAAAATACTCTGTACTAAAGCATACACCAACAGCTTCAATTTGATATCCATATTGTACAAACACATTCTAGGGTCCACGTTTTGGTCGCTATCTCGAGACCCTAGTCACGGAGCGGCATGAAAAATACTCTGAACTAAGGCATTCACCAACAGCTTCCATTTAATACCCATATTGTACATACACATCCGAAGGTTACCCGGGTCCACGTTTTGACCTATATCTCGAGCCCTATCCACCAATAGGTATCCAAACTATACGAAAACCATCTTCAATACCTTCTTAACATTGTGTGTAAGTTTGGTTTAATGCGGTGCAGACACGGCCAGTTAGCGAACACACACAAAAAGTTGACTTTATTTTATATATAAGATTTTTTTCAGTTTGTGTCCGAAAAATCCAAATATCTTACGGAACCCTATTTTTTTCCAAAATAAAATGTAATCCATGTTACTCTTGGATAATGTAGTTTTCGAATGGTGAAAGAATTTTTAAAATCGGTCCAGTAGTTTTTGAGCCTATTCGTTACAAACAAACAAACAAACAAACAAAGTTTTCCTCTTTATAATATTAGTATAGAAAAATCCAAATATCTTACGGAACCCTATTTTTTTCCAAAATAAAATGTAATCCATGTTACTCTTGGATAATGTAGTTTTCGAATGGTGAAAGAATTTTTAAAATCGGTCCAGTAGTTTTTGAGCCTATTCGTTACAAACAAACAAACAAACAAACAAACAAAGTTTTCCTCTTTATAATATTAGTATAGATCTATGTAAATATTCTTCCGTATATCCTTTGAATTTACCTCCCACATAACTTAATTTCTTTAATTCATGTGTCGATAGTGCCTAATAATCGTTTCCAGAAAATTAACTCTCTAATAGCTTAACTTTTGTAGTAAAAAAATAATCTTATTAGAGCAGTGAGCCGTAAGCTAGTGCTCCTTTTTTTTATCGTAAAATAAGAATTTATTGTTATTTTCCATATATTAAATAAATAAAAAATTCAATCGTAGATGATAAAGCTTGGTCGTTAGTAGAGAAAGCGGAGAATTCGAGCGAGACTTGGATAATCGACAGTGGCGCAACGTCTCCCATGTGCAAAGATGCTAAATTGTTTAGTTCTCTTGTTTGTGTAAAACATAGAATAGTTTTAGCTTGAGGTGCTTGCGTTTATGCACGCGGAAAGGGCACGGTTAATCTGAAAACAAAGTACACAACTGTTAATTTGAGAGACGTCTACATTCCAATTTTTTTTCAATCGCTAAAGCGGCAGAGAGTGGAAATGTCATCACATTTACAGAAAATAATGCCATAATGCAAAACAAACAAAAAAACCAATAGCGCTGAAGAAACGTTAGTAAGCGAAGACAGACGTGACGAGCGTTAAGACGAAGGCAGCGAGCGTGAAGGACATGAAAGAGCTGAGACTGAATCTGACTACGAGGAGGCTGTTGCTGTAAACAATAACAAGAGGAAGCGAGGAAGGCCAAAAATGGTGCGTACAGGAGGTGTAGGAAGGCCGAGAAAAGTCTATTGTACAGAGGCTGGTCCAGAGATGCTGAACTATGTTTTTGAAAATCCGAACACGGTTTGAATCGTTGGTGCGGAACGCAACATGGGACTTGGTAAATCGACCAGCTCATAAAAATGTTATCGGCTGTGAATGGGTTTTCGCAACAAAACGTAATCCGGATGGCTCAATTGAGAAGTTTAAGGCGAGGCTAGTTGCGCACAAAAATACAACGTGGATTACTGCGAAACATTTACACCGGTGGTACGTCATTCAACAATTAGTCTAATTTTGGCATTGGCCGCGAAACACAAGTTGCTGGTTAACCACATAGACATTGTTGCTGCATACTTGAACGGCGATTTGGAGGAGGCGGTTTATATGTGTCAGCCACCCATGTTTGGAGATTCGAAAAATGTTAATAAGGTATGCAGACTTAAAAAGGCTTTATATGGCCTGAAGCAAGCCGGTCGAGAATGGAACCGGAAAGTTACGCAAATATTGCTGAAGATGGGATTCGTAAGGTGCAAGTCGGACCCATCGGTTTATATTCGTCGTGTATTATTGGTCTCTACGTAGACGATATGATCTAGGCATGCTCAAACAAGTATGAGATGCGGAGTATAATAGCAGCGTTGAATCAATACATTGAAGCGATCGATCGCGGGCAGATATCATTTTATTTGGGGGTGGAAGTTGAACGAGATGGTGATCGAGGTGACATCACTATACATCAGAAGCGATATGTCGAGCAACTTCTTCCACAATGGGGCATGGAAGATTGTAAACCAGCGGTAACTCCATGGGCTCCAGGTACGGTGCTTTATAAATGTGACAAGCAGTGCAGTGACTTGAAGGCGAAAGACTACCAAAGTCTTATTGGCTGTCATATCTCGTCCGGATATCGCGCATGTGGTGTCAAAGTTATCTCAATATAACTCACATCCGCATACAGACACATGCAGGCGGCAAAATATGTTCTCCGATATTTGAAGAAAACTCGTTATGATAAATTAACTTTCTCTGCTAATTTTGAGAATTTTGTGTGTTTCACAGACGCTGACTGGGGTAGCGACATCTTGGACAGGAAGTCCTATACAGGTTATTTTGTTACAATGGCTGGTGGAGCAATAGCTTGGTAGTCGCGAAAGCAGTCTGTGGTTGCGTTAAGTTCGATGGAAGCTGAGTACATAGAATTATGCCAAGGTACTAAAGAAATAGTTTTTCTTCGCGGTCTGTTGAATGAGTGTTACCTGGAATATACAAGAGGCCCTAGTTTGATTTTGTGTGACAACCAGAGTGCGCAATTAATGGTGAAAAATCCCATGGTGCAGAAACAAAGCAAACACATCGACATTCGATACCATTATATACGAGAGAAGCAGGAATGCGAACAAATTGAGGTCGAGTATGTTCCGACAAATGAGAATGCAGTCGACATACTTACCAAAGCGTTGGGGAAGCAGAAGCATATTGAGAATTGTAACTTAATGAATATTGAAATATAAACCTGAATTTTTAAATGCACGGGCTTGGTTTGAAGGGGCGTTTGTTGAATTCTAAATACAACTATGCAAACCAATCCTGCTCTCTTATACGAACAATTGTACTTCACTTACATGGAACTTTGTACTTGTACAATTATACATTAGATAGTAGGCGATGGCAAAAATGTAAAACGGCACTTAGAATAACAACGTGAATTACATGGACACGATTTTTCCTTTCTCTGCGCGGAAATACTGCTTCACTTTCCCATCCGATTCTTAAGTACCCAGAGTATGATAAAGAATTTTCAATTACAGCGGATGCAAGTGACTACGCTATTGGCGCAGTGCTTTCGCAACAAGGACAGCCGGTATGCTTTATTTCTAGAACTCTTAATAATCAAGAGCAAAATTATGCTACCATCGATAAAGAGTTTCTGGCTATTATTTATGCAATCACATAATTCAGACCATCCACATATGGAAATAAATTTAAAATAGTCACTGACCACTGTCCAATTGTATGTTTAAATAATAAATACAATCGTAAAGAATTTTAACAACGTCACCAAAGGTGGCTTTTAAAATTACAAGAATACAATTATGAAATAGAGTATATGAAAGGAAAAAATAATGTGGTCGCAGATTTTTTGAGCAGAATTGAAAGTGCTCCGAAAATAAATGAGAATAACGATAAAGAATCGAATTGTGAAATGTCCGATACTGGACGAAGCAGGGTACACCATTGTACGAATAGGAGAGGTAGAAGTGGTTAACGAGACTACAACCATATTGCATATTATCCAGCCACAAGAAATTTTAGAAGTTGTGGAGGAGTCAGGGAAGGAAATCAAAAATACTTATGTATATGAACGTAACAGGAAGGGCATATAATTGGTTGCTCGGATTAATGGACGACGTAGGAGATTTTAGATGTATTTGGAAGTGCAAAAAGAAAACGATCATAATATAATATTATTGAAATAGTTAATGTGTAAATAGCAATAAATAATCATTTTAATGATAGTATTGATTTGATTAGAAAAACAATAAAACCAGATAGGGGGAAAGTAAAGAAATTTGTAAAAAGTATGAATAACACAGGCCTGCGAAATTTAACTTTTTTCAGTTTCTAGAATGGCTTTACTTGTTTCTTGTAGTCTTTTATGCGCTAAAAACGAATCTGACCTTCAAAATGCTCCATCACGTCAGGATTTTTGGTAAATGAAGCCTAAAAGGTCAAAAAATGGCCATTTTAGCCATTTTTGATAATTTTTTTGGGATAGAAATTTTTTTTTTCAATTTTCGACAAAAAGGTTGCATAGTACAACTCTTTAGCTTTAAAACCCATTTTTTTAAATTATTGTACGATTTTTTAAAAAAAGTTATGACATTTTGAAATTAACAGTTTCAGTTACGTATACGTTGGGTATAACGTCTATTGGCGTAACTGAAACTGTTAATTTCAAAATGTCATAACTTTTTTTAAGAAATCGTACAATAATTTAAAAAAATGGGTTTTAAAGCTAAAGAGTTGTACTATGCAACCTTTTTGTCGAAAATTGAAAAAAAAATTTCTATCCCAAAAAAATTATCAAAAATGGCTAAAATGGCCATTTTTTGACCTTTTAGGCTTCATTCACCAAAAATCCTGACGTGATAGAGCATTTTGAAGGTCAGATTCGTTTTCAGCGCATAAAAAACTACAAAAAACAAGTACAGCCATTCTAGAAACTTACCCTCGCAGGACTGTGTAATCAGAATAAAAATATTTTTGAGCCGCCAAATATAATATGGTCCACCCAGGACTTTTAACTAAGGAAGAAATTGATCACTTCCAAATAGATTTTTATAAATTGAAAATGGCAAAAATGGGAGTATTAGCATATAAAAATCAATCACAATAATCGCATTTAAGATACCAAGAAGTTATGGCATAACTGATTTAAAAATGATCACTTCATTGCCAAACAAAAAGAAAATATTTAAAGAAAACCGAATATTTAATAACAATTAATGAAACAAATTTAAGTTATAAAAAAGACATTGCCTTGAAAGACCTAAAAGAAGTAGAAATTGTATATTTGAAAATGATTGTTTTTTTTTTAATAAATAACAAAACTAGAATACGATATTGATCGTCAATGCGTACGAAAAAATTTTAAAACAAAATTGTGACAATGGAAATATTGTACTAAAAATTACCTATCACAAATCGTAAAATTGAATTAAATAACGAAATTTTTGAAAACAATAAAGTGGAATTTGCAGAAAAATTCCACTACTCGGTAAAAATGTTAAATCAAAGTTTTGAGCAGGAACTAAAATTTAAATTGGTTGAAGAAAAAAATATTGAGAATACTAAAGATATTAAGGAATTGAAATACCATTACAATGTTTCATATATAAAGTATAAATGTAACAACAGCAATGTGTTTATTGCTCTTGTTGATTGTATTGTAATATTTTTATATTGGAAAAGAAAAAATATAAAAGTAAAAATTGTAAATAAAAGAAATTATAATGAAGGGGGAACTATGTTAGTGGAAACTAACCCCAAACAAAATGTAATTGTAAATGAAAGAACTCAAGAGAGTTCTAACTTTAACGGTGGGGGAGTTACGTGGAATGGCCCCGCTTCCACACATAATAACAGTATAGGGAAAACAAGCATATTTTGAAAAAAATGTATGCTTGTTATATAATATTTTAGCTTCAGGAATGCTACTCGGCACTTAAGAGTGTACTCGTATATGCTTTACCTGTAATCCGTTCATAGCATTTATGGATGATGTGAAATCATACATATACATCCGCCGTAAGGCATGCCTGTCGTAAGAGGAGACTAAAATCTGGCAGGAGAGGAAGGGGCTCGGCTCGAAAGGCCTCATATACCCCGAGTGAAACCAGTAAGATACTGATTACGGAGTACTGGAAAATATTTTAGATTAGGCAGTCTATGGGCTGGTGAAAGTAGTATTCTATCACTTCACCGAAATGGCCAATAGGCTAATGCTACAATCGCCTCCGTTCCATTAAAACTCAAGCAAGCATTCGGGTACGTTCCTTATACGTCACCATTAAGTTGGTGGTGCAGGCTCAGTTGAGAACCCTGACCAGTTCCTGTCCTGGCTGTGAACCCTATTGTCCATGAAGCGTATAGTCAACCCTCGCATGGCCTTCTTGCTTGCATAGATAACCATCGGGGCGCATAGGAAAACTTAACTTCCGGGTAAGGATAGCAGCCTGAAGTCGGGACTCCAAAGGATTGATTATGAATACCCAAAATCAAAAACAAACCACCGAGCAAAACACAGATGAAGGAAGCATAGATGGTCGAAAACATAACGGGAATTCAAGAGCAGCCTTCAGAAGAAGGAGCTTACTGCTAAGATCCCCACCGCGCTCCCGTAAGAACACTCCTATCCAGTAAATAACAGATACTCCCACCTCTGCGACGACAAACCCGAATCGAACGGCAACCAGTCCGGATGCCCCTGAGAGCTGTAAGAAAGCCAGAGCAAATGGATCCACAGGGAATAAAAAAGGGCTAAGAAAACGGAAGAAAGCTGGTAGACAGTTACTAAAAGGGGCAACCGAAAGAAGCCGAAGGATAAGCTAGCCGAGCCAAGCAAAAGGAGCAAGCCACGATCACAGCAAGTAAAGCCAGAAGCTGTTGTGATAAAACCCGCAGAAGGCCATAGTTACCAGATGGGCTGAAGGACTTGCGCGCGAAGATTACGACTGATGAGTTAGTCAAAGTAAGGTCCGTCAGGAAAACGACGCCATTGACATAATTCTGGGGTTTGGTAGGGGAGAAAAGTCACACCAGAGGTACCACCAGGTACAGTAGCTGAAAGCCACTATGCAGGTCACGTTTTTCGTCGCGGAGCTAAAGTCTAGCATCACTATTGAGATACGAGATCTCGACTCCTTGATGGCCAAAGCGCAGATGGAAACAGCAGTCCGGACACTGATGAACGCGCGGGAACAAATACGTGCTTTCCTCACGCTACCTGCAGAAGGGGCCGCAAAGCTCATCGAGCTCGCCGATATAAAAATCGGCTGGATCCGAACAAAGATGTGACCATGCAAACATGTGCACAAATTAAGAGTTATCGCTGCCTTGCGATAGGGCGCACAAAAGCTAACTTCAGTGATACTGCAACAGATGCTGGAAAAGACGGCACAAAATGAAGGACTGCAAAGCAGCTCCCAATTGCATTCACTGCGTAAATGCGAAACGCAACCACACCGACCACTCCAGGCAGATATGCATAGAAGTCGCACAGCTACCGCTCTGCTCGAGCAAATAGCTATCGAAAATGAGCTAAATGCACATCATTAGCGAACAGTATGGAATGGAACCTAGTTCAAGAACGAAACAGGAACGGCCACACTCTGGCAACCAAGTGGTATCGCAGCCGCCGTCACATAGCACGGAGCAAGTCGTTGATACACATACGTTCGAAATAAACGCTTCACAATGCCGAGCTTCTGTCTTACCACCGGCGACAGTATTGAACAATTCTGAACGAAGCTGGACGTTATTGAGAAAAAGGTTCGTGAAATAGGTGGCCCTTTCATCGTAGCCCGAGACTTCTACGCCAAGGCTGAGGCACCCCTACAACGAACATACGGGGAACGCATATATGATACTAAACATGGCTGCCAAACTGGGGCTTGCAATGGCAAACACAGGACACGCCACTACTTTCAGGAGATCAGGATGTGAATACACCACGACCAATATCACCCTAGTGACTAATAGCCTGGCTGTGGCAACCCACTGGTGGGAACTTCTGAAAGAATATACAGGTAGTGACCATCAGTATATTACTTTCCGGATCAGTCGAGAACTGACCCTACCCCAACACCTAAAACAAAGGGCACTCGCAAATGGAACACGGCCAAAGGGAACACTGAAGCGTTCCTAGCTGCCTATGATACTAATTCCCTGTCGCACATAAGGAGTGACCCCGGCTCCCTTGCAAGCGCCATGATGCAACGCACTGCCAAAAGCTGCAACACATCGGCGCCCCGTGTGGGGCTGCGCTCAAGAATACGACCTGTGAACTGGTGGACAACAACAATCGCGGAGCACAGAAGAACCTGCTTCGGAAATAGAGGAAGGTACACCAGACCCAGACGAAACGGAAAAGCAGAGGCGGAAGCTGCTGATTGCAGACAATCCCGAAAGGCGCTAAAACAAGAAATCATCGCCAGTAAGATGGCAAAATGGGAGGTACTTCGAAGGGATCTAAATAGCAACCCTTGGGGGCTGGGCTATAAATTATAAAGGGGCAGATGGCATCTCAGCTGAATCTCTCAAACTTATGGCTGAAAGCCGACCAGATGTGATGCTTGAGGTCTACAATGCATGTATTGCTCAAAGCATCTTCCTAAAGCTGTGGAAAATACAGAGACTGACGCTGATCAGTAAAAGTAAGGGCGACCCAGCTCAACAGCCAGCCTAGGGTCCGCTTTGCATGCTGGACAGCGCTGGGAAGTTGCTTGAGAAACTCACATACCGCAGGCTTGCGCAGTCTGCTGAGAGTGCAGGAGGAGCATGGCAATATGGTTTCCCACGCGGAAAACCAACCGTTGGCGCAATAGAGGAAGTGGTAAGCAGCGCTCAATTCCGACGCTACTACCCGAACCGCATCATCGTCCTGGCGACACTTGATGTACGAACCGCCTTGAACAGCTTACGGTCCCGACCTCTGGAATCTGAGCTACGACGAGCATAGAAATGCCAGAAGATACATATCTAATGGAATACACGGACGATATAGCGGCGGTCGTACCAACTCGAGACACTGAGGACGCTGCCCTTAGTGACCCTAAAGCAGTGAAATACCTAGGCATTCAACTTGACTGCAGGGCTTACTTTCTGGGCTCAGACACGGCATGCGGCTACCAAAGCAGCAAAGGTCACAGTAATGCTAAGTAGATTAATGGGAAACTTCGGTGAGCCAAAACAATCAAGGTTAATTATATGTGCAACGAACAGCGGCACTCAGAGTTGCCTCAGCATACCGCACTGTATCTGGCGCTGCAGTCTTTGTAATTACCGGGCAGATACCTGTCGACCTCATGGTCCGGGACAAATGGATGCGTGGGACTCCAAGAACAAACACGCTACTACTTGCTTCTCAGAACGGAGATGTCGAACTATGCTGCGGTGGCGGTGGGACACTGAACCGAGTGGCAGATGGACGACGAAACTTATTCCAGCAATTCGCAGATGGGTCCAAAGGACCCTCTCGTGCCACAGATACTTCCGGAGATACTTATACCGCATAAAATGTAGCTTTAAAACTGAAAACGGAATAGATGTAATAAGATTTTAAGAAAAAGGGACCAACATTACATTCACTATACCCTTTGTATATAAGAGGAGCAGCTTGGCATGAGCAAGCAGAGTAAGTGAAGGAATTTTTCAAGGAAACTCCAGAGAAAATTGCAGTGGTTATGGGTGACTTGAATGTCAGAATTGGAAATATGCCACAAGAGATCGAAGACATGTACATAACCACTTCGGCAAAAGGACCTCTAGAGATGATGTACTAAATAATAAAGGTAACAATTTCTTGGAATTCTGTAACGATTATAGCCTTATAATCTTAAATGGAAGAACAGTTGGTGATG
This sequence comes from Anastrepha fraterculus, assembly GCA_037575425.1. NCBI lineage: Eukaryota > Metazoa > Arthropoda > Insecta > Diptera > Tephritidae > Anastrepha > Anastrepha fraterculus. Next base: position 29,645 of record JAYXIM010000743.1, on the reverse strand, counting down.
AGGAAGGCAGTTTTACGTTTATTAGTGCAGTAGGTAACTATGTAAGTGACATCTGCGCAGTTTCGCATGAAGGATTGAGCTATGTTGAAAGATTTGAAATCGAATCAAAAGTATGGTCTGATCATACGCCAATTAAACTGGCACTAAACATAGATAGAGCGTCGAACGAAATGGAAAATATAAGCCTACTACCAAAAGTAATACTCAAAGAAAAAGATGTATCAAAATATCAATTAAACCTAAACAAAAATCTGATTAAGCTGGCAAATCGAGGGGAAATGTAAATCTTGAAAAACTTAGCAGTGTAAAAAAAATGTCGGTGCCGAAGACAACAGCGAAAAACACTAAAGCCGTTTTCAAAAGCGCTTGGTTTAATATGAGATGCTTGAATGCAAGGAAGCTTTTTTTTAAATATTTGAATGAGCTCAGAAAATCCAACAAAACAGACGAGAAGCAAAAATATTTGCAGCCAAAGCAATTGTTTAGGAACACATGCGAGAAAGCGAAGAAGGATTATTATGAAGTACTGGAAAAGAGAATCAATAAAACCGCCAATTCAAAAGAATGATGGAGCCTTGCCAAAGAAATAAGAGGAGAATCATTTAAAGTTGGTGTAGATATTACACCATCGGAGTTTAAAAACTATTTTCAAGACTTACTAAATCAGCCTCAATTAACAAAAGATATTCATTATGCACCTGCTTTGCATAAGATACGGTCCTTGATAAAGATGTAACAATAATCGAAGTCCAACACGTAATTAAAAATGCTAAAACCAACAAAGCACCTGGAGAAGACAGAATACCTTATGAGCTACTAAAGGCTGCCTCAACAGAATTTATCACGGAGCTAAAGAAAGTATACAACATCATCTTCGAGGCCGGAAGAATCGACGAAGCATTATTTAAAACAATCGTTTTCCCAATCTTTAAAAAGGGGAATGCAAATACAGCAAGTAACTATTGGGGATTATCCTTTATGATCTGTATCGCAAAAGTTTTAATGGGATTGATTAACGAAAGGCTTACAAACTGGATAGAAAACATTAACATGCTCACTGAATTTCAAGCCGGCTTAGAAAAAAATACTCAACGGTGGATAACATATATAATCTTGCATCTATAGTACATTTAAAGTTCAACGAAAACAAAAAAGTTTATGCATACTTCGTGGATTTCAAAGCGGCTTTCAACAGGGTACCCAGGAGGCCATTCACTTACAAACTTCGACAGATGGGAGTATCCAACAAAATAACAAATCTGATTGAAAATATATATTCGAATACGAGAACGGCAGTTTTAACAGGATAATCTTAACGTCATGCAATCTATGATTAAAAAACTAGAAATATATTGCGCTGAGTGGAACATGAAAGTAAATTTAATGAAATCTGAGATGATGGTCTTTAGAAAAGGTGGTCAACTAGCCAAGGCAGAAAAATGGTGGTACAAAAGTGAGGAAATAAAAGTGGTAGCAGAATATAAATATCTTGGTGTCATTCTTACATGCAAAATGACGTTTGCTAAACATGTGCATGCCAGAAATAATTCAGCAAAAGCTAGCATTAGTAGTACATGGAACGATTTCTTAGCTAAGCCATACATCTCATACAAAGCCAAATGGAAACTGTTTCAGGATGTGTGCAGAGCCATACAAATCTGGGGTTATACGCTGTTTGAAGAAGTAAATAAACTTCAGCGTTATTTTATTAAAAGAATTTTCAAATTATCTGACTTCACCCCGAATTATGCAATAACGCTAGAAACTAACGTAGAAGATAGCTACTTATATTCGTTAGAACTACATATGAAATATACCTTCTGCTCAAATATGAACGAGACGTTACCAATAAAACGGTCCGCGGATGACATATGGCAAAAATAAATTTTTTGTTTTTTGGTAGGACTGTTATAAGCTTACATGGCAAATTTCAGCGTGATGTGTCACATAGTTTGTTTTCTGTGCTACTGTAAACAAGTCATGCTGGAGTGTGTTCTTCGAATTCTCTTTTATGACTTCAATTGTCTCAAAATGTTTTCCACGGAGCGGCAACTTGAACTTGCGAAACAGGAAAAAGTCACATGGAGCCATATCAGGCGAATACGGTGCTTTCGGAACGATATTAACATTATTTTTGTTCAAATAATCGCGAACAAGACGTGATGTGTGAGCTGGTGCATTCTCGTGATGCAAGAACCATGACTTGTAGTCCCACAATTCCTTCCTTTTAAGACGAATGTTCTCGCGCAAACGCTTTAAAACGTCTAAATAATATTTTGCGATTTGTGCGATTTTCAAGCACAATTTCCTTTACTTTTCCGATGTTTTCGTCGTTTACTGATGTTGCTGGACGACGTTCATGAGGCAAGTTTTCAACCGATGTACGGCCCTCTTTGAACGATTTGTACCACTGGAAAACACGTGCACGCGATAGAGCAGAGTCCCCCTAGGTTGTCTGCAACATTTTTAAAGCGTCTGAAGCCGAAATCTTGTTGGAATAACAAAATTTCAAACAAATTATGTGGAAGGCACCTAGATGGATAAATAAATTGTCAAATCGTGGTTTTTCTGTTGCTTGGATCTACATTGCCACTTTAGCAATAGCTTAGTTGTAGGTGGAATCAATGTGAGACTGTCCCAGTTCAGTGGCTATTTTTTGGCTGCGGATCATGGATTCCAAAACAACAGAGATATCAGTTGGCGAGACATTAATTGGTGTCAGATATCAATGATCTCAGTGAACAACTCGGCCCATCCCTATGCCAGAGTTAACAAGGATTCCATGCCTGACCGGCTGTGATTACAGTCCGGCCTTTTACAGAAAAGGCAAGAAAAGACCTAACCAGATATTAAAGAAATCACCGGAATATAAAAATGCTTTTATTGAACTGGGGAATTTAAACTCCATTGCAACAAAAAATCATATATTATATTTAAAATGCTGGAAAAATTTGTATGCGAAATGTACAATTTAAGAAACATAAATGACGTGAACAGCGGTCGCTTTTCTAAATTCTGGGAGACATATAAAGCGTCAAATGTAAACGAAGCATTCCAGAAACAGCTGAAAAATTTCGACGCATCGTCTTTACCGCCATGTAAAACCGAGTTACATCAGCAACTTCTCCGAGCTCAATATATTGGAAATACATGGCGAAACGCTTATTTGAAATTTCCAACTTGATATCTCCCAGAATCGAATGGCTGGGTGAGAAATGGAGAATTTCTTTCTTTTAATTGGTTTGATGGCGACCAATTCCCTCAATCAGTCCTTGGAGCTGTCATAGAAACTCCTTCAACGAATGACAACATTGAATCAGGTATAGTATTTTACGCCTTCATTCATAGTCCGAAATATTGCAACTATCGGGTATTTTGATTGACGGTATGATTTTCTTTCAGATGCTGAAGCTGGAGAAATAGAAAATGACTATTGCAGTTCAGACTCGGAATCTTTTTCTGACATAGAAAATTAAAAATTTAATTTTGTTTTTTTTTTTCTATTCATTTAATAAATTAAATAAATAAATGAAGGAATAATAAATTAGAAATAAAAACTTTTTTAAGAAAAAGAAAAAAATCCCATTCTCTAATTTTATGATGAACAAACCTTTCATCCCTCCCATTTTTGCAAGACTGTACGGAGAGACAGAATATGAACAGTATACGCTCTCTCTCGCGCGCCCACAGCCACGTGAGTCGGTCTCGCTCGCACTCACAGGAATGAAATTTTCCAAATTTTCCATGTGATGGGACCATCAGAATGGGCTGGGTCTACACATTTCATCAATTTATTGTATTGCCAATGTTGTGTAAAAAAGACAGCCGATATAAAATATGTTTTTTATTAACAATTTTAAAAAATAAAGACGCATAATTAAGACCGCTATTGAGCAGCCAGCCCGCCGGATATCGATTCTAGTATTAAAAAACTAATCTCACACAAAATTTCAAGAAGTATAAAATATGTTGGGTTTTTTGATCATGAGCTCTCCGTCTATAAGGGAAAACAGGTGCAAACTGTCACTTTTAAAGAGCTGCATGGCTTGCGACATTTGGCAAGTACCAAAGTTTTTAATTAAATCGTTACAGAATTGAATATTGTAAAAAGTATTTATGTTGCACAATGTAACACAATGTACAGGATAAGATTTTGATAATCGCTTCATGTAAATTACGTTCGAAATTAAGTTAAATGGCTTATAGTACCTTACCGGCAGAACTCTTTTTTGGCAAGGTACTGTTATTGTACTGTTGCCGTTATATCCGAATGGCTGGTGAGTAGAGTTGGGTATTTCCCGAGAAAATCCCAATCTCGAGAATCGGGATTTCCCGAAATAACGAAAATTTCAATTCTTGAGATGCGGGATTTCCCGAAAATAATTTTTGAGATTTCTCGAGAATTCTCGAAAATTCGGGAAAAATTCCAAAAAATTAAGAAAAAAAATCTAAAACCAGTGAAAGAGCAATGAATTTCATAAAATATTATTTTTATTTATTTTTATTAAAGTATAAATTACATAAAAAAATATTTGAAAATATTACTATTTCAATTATTGCAAACAAAAAAGTGAAACAAAAATAATTACAAAAAAATTCAAAACAAAAATAATTCAAGATTATACTTATTAAAATAGGAGAAAAAAGTGATTGTAAACATTATTTCCCAAAATGGTGTTTTAAAAAACACAGACTGTCAATGGCTTCGTCTGACAATCGCGTACGCTTTTTGGACACAAAATTACCCGCTGTAGAAAAATTCCTCTCATTTTGAGTCGATGTTGGCTTAACAGTTTTAAAAGCCCCGATCAGTCTTTCAACATTTTGTGTTTTCTCTCCAGTTTTTTCATATAGTTTTAGCTCGTTTCTAAGCGACGAAAACATCTGGTTCGCCGCATGTTGCGCAATGTCTGCTTTCGGTTTTGAGCATTGCTGAACGTATTTTTCAAGCTGTTTCGCCATATCTTCTTCATCGACGTTGTTGGTTGCAAATACGTCATCATCGTCAGAACTAGACACTGCTTGGTCTTCTTGAATGCTCGTAGAAAATAGACGAACCAAGTAGTTTTCGGCTTCTTTTATCAATTCTGTTTTAGAACAGGTGTGGAAAAATTCAGATTTGTCACTAGAGCTGTTAACTGGATCGTGTAAATATTTAAAGGCCGATAACAAACGGCTAGATCTACGAGCTGTTAAGTTTTTTTTTAGGCTGGATAAGAATTCATTGCCCAATTCGGTGTGCTGATTCTCCAATTTTGTGAACAAAAATTTGAGAATAGAATCCGCAGCAAGTAAGTACACATTTTGGCGACTAAGTGCTTCTACAGCAACACGTATAGGTTTAAGAGCATTTATGATATCCTCGCAATACTTTTCTTCTGCGTCAGTAGTGGCCATAAAATTTAAATTAAGAGTGTCGAGCGCCTTACGAACATGCTTGCTGATGCAAATGTATCTGGCTAGCATAGTTTCCAGGCTATTCCAACGTGTTTTGCAATCCAACAGCAAGAAAAGCTCTTTCTTCTCGACCTCTTTAACATAATCCTGCAAGATGGCATTCCGTACAGGCGAGTTCTTGAATTTCAAAACTAGCTTGCGAACCTTTTTTACGATTTCAAATGCAGACTTTATAGTGACCGTCTTGTCAGCAACAAATACGATATTGTCGTCCTCGTCATCGGAAGCGTTTTCCGCATTAATGTCGGAAAATGAAGTACTGGCTGCATTGTTTTCATTTTCATCGGAGCCTCTATCATCCGAATCGTCTCCATCGCTTACGTCACTATTGTATATCCTGTTTGCGACTTTTCGCTTCTGGTACATTACCTCCATGACCGCCAAATGTATGCCGTGGTTGTAGCAAATCTGTTGATGAGCTGGTGATAGTCTCCCAAATTTGATCATGACACTGGCACCATCACTTGTAATAGCCACGATGTCGGACTGTAGTTTTATATTGAAGTCTGAAAGCTTTGCATTTACGAGCTCATATACTTTTTCAGCGGGACATGATTCCTGAATGCGAACCAGGCCAAGGTTGTCAGATTGTCCATCGTCATAATATATATGGATGTTCATGTACCGTCGGTTTCGCACGCTTGTCCACTCGTCGATGCTCAAGCTGAACTTACGCTGTGCAGATTTAAAATTTTCAATTTTCATCTTCAAATCGCTTTTTATTTTCGTGCAGTACTTCATAACCAAACCCAGAACAGCTTTGTGACACTTTGGAAGATGAAATCCTAAGCGGCTGATACTATTACGAATGAACTCACTTTTTGTTATCGCGTTTATTGGAATTCCATCTTTTGCAGCCAATTTTGCAACAATTTGTTCAAGCGATTCAGGCGAGGAAGAAGTATTGAAAAAGTTGTGAAGAGTTCGGGTCTTCTTGGCTGGTGGCTGTTCTTTTGGAGCCTCATGTTCCCTTCGCTTCATGTTGTGTATCCTCTCCATGTGACGGTGAAGTCCAGATGTTGACGATGACTTGCATTTAATGATTTTATTGCATTTCAAACATGTTGCTTCGTCGTCAAATCGCTTGAAAAGCTGCCACACTTGGTCGTATTCGTATTCTGAACTCATGATTTTTAATGCTAAAAATTCAAAATTTGTTTTAAATTTTGTTTTTTAAAGGAAGTAACTACTAAGTACTCACAGTCAACGATACGTCAATTCGAAACTTAAAAATAAGTAATATTTGGACCACAAAATATTTTATTATACAGTGTATAAGTTATACTTAATCAGGTACCACAAAATGAAATGCACCCGCTCACTACAAAAAATAAATTTACAAACGTCGTCTGTGCAGTCTGCGAACAAATTGAAATTGCTTGACTATTTTCAAAGCATTTCTAATTGCTTAACTGCTGCTAGCAATTCAAACTATGGTGTGAATTGTATGTGATTCTGCGAAACAGTATGTAGTGTGCGATTCTTTGTAACATAATGGCCGTTACAGTTTGGTGTTTCCAGGTATTAATCATATGTATGTGTATTCTTTTACTTTTGAAAGAATTGTTTTTTCTCTTAATATTTGACAACAAAAATTAAAAAAAAAATGGATTTCTCGAGAAATCTTGAAACATTCTCGAGATTCGGGATTTCCCGAAATGCTAAAAATTTCAATTCTCGAGATTCGGGATGGAAAAATATCGAGAATTTCTCGAGAATTCCCGTCGGGAAATTCCCGAAACCCAACTCTACTGGTGAGTGAACAACATTCGGAAGTGCGTTGGTTCGAATTTCCGTGCATTAAACCGCAAAATGATAGAAAATCTTTTTTCTAATAGCTATCGCCCCTTTGGCAGACAATGGCAAACCTCCGAGTGTATTTCTGTCATAAATTTGCCGTTCGTAGTCGACATAAAACTGTAGGTCCCTCCATTTGTGAAGCAATATCAAGACGCATGCCGCAAATAGGATATTCACAACATCAGGGAATGAGATATACATATGTATGGGAGGGGAATAAATTTAAGTAAATTACCTCACCTAATTAAGTATTTTTCTTAACGTCTGATCAGTCTTCAACAAAAGCAAAAATGTACGGCACGAATCTCGTCACAACTATCAGGTGTTCGTTCGTTTCGTTTTTCATCCACGAAATTAGTCGTAACCATATGTCTCTCAACTATGAACTATAGATCGGTTTCTTTGGTCGAAGGCGAGACAAGTCTCTAAAAGGTAGTATTGTTCCATTAGCTAATTTGTTCCTGCCAGTCAAAATGAGAGCATTTGTACTTTCTTTCTCTTTTCCTGTTTCAGGGAAGAAAAATATGTCAATAACCTACCAAATTGTTGTATTTGTAGAATCGATATCGCTTTGCAGAAATTCGCTTTGGTTGAATACGTTTCTTTTGCAGATTCCACGTAACTGAGACAGTAATTTGGGTATCTCACTTGCGCGGGTTTTTCTTCGGACGAGTTTGTGAAAACTGTCAACATGGCATAATGTAATTACATCACTGTGGTCTACGTCATACCGTTACTCGGCGAATATGAACGACTCAGGTGATTTGCTGATGTAACAGCGGTTATTACAGCGGTATTTTTACGACAATAACTGAGATTGACCTGACGATGTCTGAAAAACTAACGCCTGTACGTCTGAACGACTGATTGAAAGAGTAAAGAGAATTCAGAACGTGTGACCAACATCAGACCAGCTTTCAGCGATTTCAAACAATCATCTGGTTTGCTGACGTACCAGGAGATTGTTTACGACAAAACTGAGATTACCTAAGATGAAGCTTGCCGAAAACCGTTACTTCATTTTTCGCGATTTTGACAAGAACTACGTCATGCACTATAATAATAACACAAGACATATAAACCACACCAACTGAAAGAGGAGAAATTACGTTTGTAAAAACTCAGAGAATGACTTACGAGTATTGTGACTTGTGACATTTGAACTGAAGTGCCGCGTAAGTTACGTGGAATAGCCCCGCTCCTACACATAATAACAGTAAAGGAAAAACAAGCATATGTTAAAATAAATTGATGCTTGTTATATAATATTTTAGCTTTAGGAATGCTACTCAGCACATTAGAGTTTTTATTGAAGATAAAGATATAATATATGCAAATTAACTTTTGCTTCAATAGCAAAAGCTTTTTAAAAAATGTGAGTCTTCATTGCACCTCGGATAAAAACTGATCCGAAACTTTATTAATTTCAATATTTATACAGAATCTGCTTACAACTACATTCATAAGTGAAGCTTAAATCTTGGGTTAATTCTACGTATGTCTTAATTCTATTGAAAGCGGATCATACGTGATATGTGATGTCCACTTCCTCCATTAGCAAACTGTCAATGACATGTTTGACACTTTCGCTAATGGTAAGCGCTTATATTTATTGTTTATTTCTTGGGAAGTGGCTTGCGCTATTAATCTATGGTTAATTGTTTACATACTGGGTTAGTGGTGTGTGGTATAGGAGGCGTTAACTCCCCCTCTTCTAAATCGAAGCGTCCCGTCTTCGAATATAAAGCTGTTAAGTGATTAATTCTGTTTGATAATTGCAATAATAATTCTTATTTTTCTTTTGCATTTTTTAATTTAATTTTCAGATTAATGTATATGATAAATTTAAAGACAAAATATGCAGATAATATTATTACAATTAAAGTGGTAAATGTCCACTAAACAGGATTTCGTTTTATTTCTTGCTTTAATGGTGTGAGTATATTAACAACTAGCAAACCCGGCCCCCTTCGCTGGGCACACTAAAATAGAATAGATATGGTTTAGAACAGAAAATATATGGTTTTCATATTATTTATTTCTTTATTCTTTATTCAAGCGCTTTGGCATAAACAATATTTTTTGTTTTTCTATTTGTTTTTGAGTAAATATAAAATATAAATTGAAAATCAGGAAAAAAGAAGATTGTTTTTAAATTTCAAATCAACGTATATGAATCGTCTTTTTTCCTGATCATCCATGAACTTTTCGTTTCAATTTATATGTTTTATTAAGCATTGGAGCACGAACACATAATTTCATTCGGATTTCACATTAAATTCTCAAATTTCGTAAAAAATTATTCACTATTCCAAAATCCACTCCAAAAAAATTCACAAACAATTTTTACATGTTGCACTTACGTTTTTTCCTTATGGCATCCAAATCAGAAAGAACTATTGACACATTGTAACTCACACTGTCAATTTAACTGTTCAGTTCCGCCCCAAGCGTTAAAAAAGTAAGCGACATTATGGCTGGTTCAAAAGAACGCTGTACCCGTTGCCAGTGCTCCGAATTACAACCAAACTTTACAAAACCCATTTTCAATACTTACTTAACAATGTGCGTAAGTTTGGTTTAATTCGGTGCAAAGACACGGCGGGTCCACGTTTTGGCATATATTTCGAGACCCTAGTCATCAATAGGTATGAAAATTACCCCATATTAAAGCACTTATCAACAGCTTTCATTTGATATCCATATTGTACAAACACATTCTAGGGTCCACGTTTTGGTCTCTATCTCGAGACCCTAGTCACGGAGCGGATGGAAATACTCCAACTACAGCATTCACCAACAGCTTCCATCTGATACCCATATTGTACATACACATCCGAAGGTTACCCGGGTCCACGTATTGACCTATATCTCGAGACCCTATCTACCAATAGGTATCCAAACTATACGGAAACCATCTTCAATACCTCCTTAACAATGTGTGTAAGTTTGGTTTAATTCGGTGCAAAGACACGGCGGGTCCACGTTTTGGCATACATTTCCAGACCCTAGTCATCAATAGGTATGAAAATTACCCCGTATTAAAGCACTTATCAACAGCTTCCATTTGATACCCATATTGTACATACACAACCAAAGGTTACCCGGGTCCACGTTTTGACCTATATCTCGAGACCCCAGTCACGGAGCGGCATGAAAAATACTCTGTACTAAAGCATTCACCAACAGCTTCAATTTGATATCCATATTGTACAAACACATTCTAGGGTCCACGTTTTGGTCTCTATCTCGAGACCCCAGTCACGGAGCGGCATGAAAAATACTCTGTACTAAGCATTCACCAACAGCTTCAATTTGATGTCCATATTGTACAAACACATTTTAGGGTCCACGTTTTGGTCTCTATCTCGAGACCCCAGTCACGGAGCGGCATGAAAAATACTCTGTACTAAAGCATTCACCAACAGCTTCAATTTGATATCCATATTGTACAAACACATTCTAGGGTCCACGTTTTGGTCTCTAACTCGAGACCCCAGTCACGGAGCGGCATGAAAAATACTCGGTACTAAAGCATTCACCAACAGCTTCAATTTGATATCCATATTGTACAAACACATTCTAGGGTCCACGTTTTGGTCTCTATCTCGAGACCCCAGTCACGGAGGGGCATGAAAAATACTCTGTACTAAAGCATTCACCAACAGCTTCAATTTGATATCCATATTGTACAAACACATTCTAGGGTCCACGTTTTGGTCTCTATCTCGAGACCCCAGTCACGGAGTGGCATGAAAAATACTCTGTACTAAAGCATTCACCAACAGCTTCAATTTGATATCCATATTGTACAAACACATTCTAGGGTCCACGTTTTGGTCTCTAACTCGAGACCCCAGTCACGGAGCGGCATGAAAAATACTCTGTACTAAAGCATACACCAACAGCTTCAATTTGATATCCATATTGTACAAACACATTCTAGGGTCCACGTTTTGGTCTCTATCTCGAGACCCTAGTCACGGAGCGGCATGAAAAATACTCTGAACTAAGGCATTCACCAACAGCTTCCATTTAATACCCATATTGTACATACACATCCGAAGGTTACCCGGGTCCACGTTTTGACCTATATCTCGAGCCCTATCCACCAATAGGTATCCAAACTATACGAAAACCATCTTCAATACCTTCTTAACATTGTGTGTAAGTTTGGTTTAATGCGGTGCAGACACGGCCAGTTAGCGAACACACACAAAAAGTTGACTTTATTTTATATATAAGATTTTTTTCAGTTTGTGTCCGAAAAATCCAAATATCTTACGGAACCCTATTTTTTTCCAAAATAAAATGTAATCCATGTTACTCTTGGATAATGTAGTTTTCGAATGGTGAAAGAATTTTTAAAATCGGTCCAGTAGTTTTTGAGCCTATTCGTTACAAACAAACAAACAAACAAACAAAGTTTTCCTCTTTATAATATTAGTATAGAAAAATCCAAATATCTTACGGAACCCTATTTTTTTCCAAAATAAAATGTAATCCATGTTACTCTTGGATAATGTAGTTTTCGAATGGTGAAAGAATTTTTAAAATCGGTCCAGTAGTTTTTGAGCCTATTCGTTACAAACAAACAAACAAACAAACAAACAAACAAACAAACAAACAAAGTTTTCCTCTTTATAATATTAGTATAGATGTTTAGTTTTAAATCAATATTTTTTGTTTCAATGTATTTATTTACAAAAAAAGATTTTAATTTTCCTTCCCTTAAATATCTTAAAATTTTTCCTGTAGGATTTTCATATTTTCTGTTGTCAATTATAACATTATCTTGAAAAGTTATCAAATAAACTCCTTCTATAGTGTGATTATTAATTTTATGCTTTCCTGATGCTATTATAGCACCATCTTTTACAATATTTATTGATTCATTTGCTTCATTTATTTTTGTGCAGTTGGCATGTTTATTATTTAATCATACAAAAAGCATTATTTAATTCCTTTTTACAAAATTTGACTGAATAAAATTCATCTCCACATTTTATTATTTCATTTTCAATCAACAATTTTCCATCATTTTGCGCTACAGCTATTGCGTTATACAATTTACAAACATTTTTGAAGTGATAACTTCTTTAGAATCGTTGGGAGTGATTTGAGACTCGATGAAACGAAAAAGCGACACCAAAAAGAAGAAGAAAAAAGATATACGTATATATATGTATGTATAGAAAATGCTTCATTACCAGGCACACAGAAGGAGGGCATAAGCAAATTTAAATTTGTGAATTTATATATGTATGTATATATGCGGATATATGTATATATGTTGTGTGTATGTACATATGTGCCTCGCCACAGCAAAACATATGGTAAAATTTCTCAAGAAATCCAGCGCGCATTCATAGGCACAGCATTGCATGTACAGTAGGGCGGGTCGATTTACAAATCGCTCATTGCTCTATGAAAATCGTATTCTAGGGATCAAAATAAGAAACTTTGCCGAAGGAACCATACCTATAAAACGAATTCTGATGTCCCCCAATTTCAAAATATCATGGCTAAATGGCTATGTTTTTTCTTTATTTTTATTTATTTATAATATTATCTATTTTTTCTCTTAAGAAATTTATTTAGTCAGAACATATGTAAATGAATGAATGTGAGTTATAGAAAAAAAACTAAAAAGTTCGACCCATATTGGGGGACATCAGAAATCGTTTTAGAGGTATTGTTTCTTCGGCAAAATTTCTTATTCTGATCCCTAGAAAATGATTTTCACAGAGCAATGGGCGATTTTTTTGCCTTCCCACAAATCGACCCGGCCTAATGTACAGTAACCTTGAACAGGCAGCTGCGGTTGTCGAGCATTTAGAAACATATATTTACATACATATATGGTGGCAAACATATTTACGGAGCCGCGGGCACTCGACTTGACAAAAATTGAATATTGGCAAATAATTCTACGCGAAATATTCCAATATTGACTATTTTCGAATTGTCGAGAAAATTAGCATATGGGCGGCTCGTTTTATGAATGAAAGTACTTGCTCTTAGAACTATGAGCTCGAATTTATAAATCAATTTTTTGATGATGAGTTTTTGTTGCACAGTACAATAGTTGAAACTGTTCGGTGCCGCCGCGACTGTTCAGCGCTATGGCAACTAGGATGATGGCCGCTACGCCTGCGCCTATTAATGCATTTTGTTCTTGTAGTCGCTAGGCATAGAATTTTAGCTTTTACAGGAATAAAGTGAGTGGCCTGTGTGTGCGGTTGTATGTAGATGCATATGTGTATATTAATAAGCATTGTTTTGCTGGAAGTTCAGAACACAAATATGTATGTACGTACATAGGCTAGGCCATAGTATAGCATACATACATATGTATAAAAAATACCAGTCTAACGGTTAGACGCGATAGAAGTGAAACCTTCCGTAAAACAAACTGAGAGAGAATGAGACGAAAGCAGCATTAGGAGCGGGATAATTATAGGTTCATTATAATATTGCTATAAAGTTCATATTTTATTTTCTTCATTTTATTATTATTCATCCTCAATGTTTTCAATTTCAACAAATGATACGAGTGGCTTATGATAGCTAAAATATGATACAAATGCTTTGGTTTCGATGTTGTCAACATATCTTTGAAATACCGCGTCAATTGTTGTTCTTGATCTCATTCTCTCTCAGTTTGTTTTACGGAAGGTTTCACTTTTATCGAGTCTAACTGTTAGACTGGTATTTTTTTTTACTTTTGGATACTTAATGTAAGCAACTATTAAATTACTTTTTTGTACAATTTTAAATTCCGAAACATCTATAAGATCTGATATTGTTACATCTACTTACTCATTGCTTATTATTTCTTTTATTTCTGACATATCTAAAATTAAAGGATTTAATATTCCTACTTTTGACAAGGTAATTGTTTCCACTATATTTTCAAGCTCTGTAATTATTAATTTATTTCTTTGCCTTAAAACAGTTTTTTCATTAGAACTGCCCTGTAATTGCTTAAGGATTTGCGTTAATTCTGTGATTGTTTTGAATATTTGTGAATTTGTTGTAAACTGCTTATTATTATTTTCTATTAGATCATTTACTTTATTCGTTATTTTCATAAAATCATCATGGTCAGGCGTACCCGAAATCCATTTCCAAACAGTACCTAATTCATTAATACCTCTTTTCGATCTTTTGTTATCAATCTTCAATTGTCCTAGTAATGTTTCTATCATTTGTATTTCATAATCCATACTTGAATTATCAATTAATATTATTTCTTCATTGCTTTTGTATTTGTTTACAACATTTTCAAATAATGATAGATTTGTTAAATGGTATAATGATCCATAATATTCAAAAATTCCTGCATCTTCTTCTTCTACAAGTATATAATTTTCTCTTGTGTAATCAATTATATCTGTTGTAATGATATTGATATATGAAAATATCAATATAAGTGGCACTAATTTCCCCATTTTTCCTAAAAATAATGCAATTAAACTTTAATGTTATCTTTGTGAATTATTCTGTTTCTGTTTTGTAGTTTAACTTTATTTCCTAAATCTTCTACTACTATTTGCTTTTTATATTTGGGTTTTAATTTATTTCGTTCCCCATATACTTTTTCATATATAATTTCACCCCTATGGTAATTTTTTTTGAAGCCTTTTCTTGTTGTGCTATTCTAACATTTTTTCCTGATTATTTCTTAATATATCCCTTATATTCTCATGCTTCTCTTTATTAAACAAAATATTACAAGGTTGTTTACCTGTTACTGAAGGTATAGTTGCATTATACTGCTGCACCGCCCTCATAATCGATTCGAAATCGCTAACTAAACTGTGTTCCTCTTTTAAACATCGAGATATTTCTATAAGTGTGGAATGAACCCTTTCTATTTGACTATTACTCGTACTATGACGTGGTGTGCAATAATAGATTTGTATGTTGAGTCTTTCCATTAAAGACTTGAATTGTATCGTACCTAAACCTGGTTCATTATCCATAACTATACTTTTAACATCTGGAAATGTTTGCAGAAGTTCCAAAATGTTTTCCTCCAAATTAAGCTTATCCCCAATATATTTTACAATTAAATATTTATAATAAGAATCTATACAAGTTAAAAATTTTAATTTTTGCGCGAAAAAAATATCAATATGGATTTGTTCTCCCTCCCTTTCCGGAATAGGTGCCTCTCCTATCGGAATAAGTTTTGGGTGCCTTTCATATTTATTACTGTTGCATATGTTACAATTTTTTACATATTGCTTGAACTGTTTTATCATCAATGGCCAATAATATTGTTGCCTAATTTGGGCCAAATTTTCCCTATAATTTCTATGTGCCCTATTGTGAGTTTGCTCAATAATCGCTCCCTGATCCTCTCTATTAGTAATATCGTTTGGGAACAATTTCGTATGAAAAAAATTTACAGTTGGAAATGCCTCCCTCAATACGTTCGTTATTTCGTAAAGCACCTCAGGTGTGCAATATATTCCCGTAACCAACTTTGGGTTAATATATTCTTTTAAAACTCCAACAATATTTTCCGGTATGTCGTATTCGATCAAAAATCGTTTATTATTAAAATAAGAAATTGTCTCTAACACGGTTATTTTCGCCCCGTTATCTATCAAAATTTGTTGCTTAAAATGATTTAATGGCTTTTTTGTTTCATGAATCTGATATTCATTACTGCTTTCAGCAGAATGTTGTGTGTCCGCTAACGAATCCCCGGAGTCACTATGTTCTTCGGAATTCGTCAAATTATTAAGCGTTTGTCTCGACAATGCATCAGCAACGACATTGGTTGCACCTGGTTTGTAAATAATTTTTGAAGAAAATTCTTCAATAAATGATCTCCATCTCTTAATCTTAATATTCGGATTTCTTTCCGAAATCGCAAATGACAAAGGTTGATGATCAGTTAGTATTTCCGCCTTCACGTCGGTACGAAAAGGTAAATTTAAATTAACATCACTATGTGTTATTGAAATTTCCTCAATCACCTCATTTTGCAAACCTTCGATCGACTCCCCTTTCCTATCTACTTCAAAGGATATCTTTGAGGACTCCGACCTTAAATTATTCAATGAATTTCCAATTTGGGAATCTTCATTCTTATCTTGATTTTTCAATTTTTTTATTTTCGCGGTATCTACCTCAGCTAACGTTTTAGGAGTTAGGTTTTCCGAAATATTTTTTTGCAAATTTTTATTATTATTTTTGTTTCTAGTATAATTTTTGGCAGGCCCCTTCTGACCTTTTTTCCCTACTGGTTTCTGATTAATTTTCTTCACACCGTTTTTGGTATTTTTTTCATTATTTTTCCTTTTTGGTTTATTGATAACATCTTCGACAGACGTTTCAGGACCTTCTTGTCCCGAGGGGTTTGGTATATCAAAATCATCAAGAAAATGAATTTTTTCTGTTTTGTTAATATATTACCATAGATCAACACCCGATTTGGAATATCAATCTTGGCCTCGATTTTACTCAAGAAATTGATTCCAATTAAGAGA
Organism: Anastrepha fraterculus; assembly: GCA_037575425.1. Lineage (NCBI taxonomy): Eukaryota > Metazoa > Arthropoda > Insecta > Diptera > Tephritidae > Anastrepha > Anastrepha fraterculus. The sequence continues at coordinate 12,882 of JAYXIM010000743.1, read as the reverse complement.
TCACTTTCCAAATTTTCCATCTCGTAAAATCGCTCCTGAACATCAAATAAATTGATATTATGGAAAAAGTTTATGATGGTCGAACCATGAATGGTTCTTACCCTCTTCTTATTTTCTAAAACATTTTTGTTTACATAGAGCCCGGACCGTATATATGAGCTTGTTGCTCCCGTATCAACTAAGATTTTGAAGATTTGCCCCGTCTTCCTATCCGTCTTGACAATGTAGGGCAAATCAGACCTTACTCTAAAAAATGGTTTTCTCCCATGTTATTAATTTTTTGCACCTTCTGTTGAGGTTGCGTACTTATTTGCGCACTATCATTCGACCTCTTTGGCACAGCATTTGCCAGATAATTATAATTGGTCTACCAATTATTTCTATTGCCTCTCACCTGTTGCTGGTACGTTTGTACCGGTTTGGGCCTATTTGTGATCTGTAATGATGGATCAACGTCCATTGGCTCTGGACGATTTTGTTTGACCTCATTTGCTTGGGTATTCCTTGGTGGATACCTTAAATTGTTCTGAAAATTCGCACCCCTACGAACGCCCTGAGGAGCGTTTCTGTTTATTGTAATATTATTATTACTATTACTATTATTCCTTGAAAAATGCAATGCGAATTGTGCTCGCATTTGATTGGCATCGAGCTCCTGCGCCTTGGCAAGAGCATTTGGTAAGTCACGTGGTGCCAACGGAGGGTTAAGACCTGTAATGAAAGTTCGAAGAGCTGTTTCCCTGTTTTTGGTATTAAGCTCCTTTGTAATTGCGGAATTCGTTCCGTGCGTCATTATCGTTTTGTTAATTAATAACGTCAGTTTTTTATTGACCTCGTTGTAGAACTCTATTAGGGTACCAGGTCCTTGCCTAAGCACACTCATTTCCTGTTCTTTTATGTGACACGGCCTCTTATCAGCGAAGGCAAAATCTAGCCTACTCAGAATTGCATCGAAATTAAGAACCGTACCGTGGTTCGTTAAAATATCGTTAGCGTCCTGCGTAATTTTGTTACGCAAGATAGTCAAGGCAGCAAAATATTTTTTGTTTCCCCTAGTATACAATGACATTGAATTGTTAGCAGCCTCGCGCCAGCTAACATAATTGTTGATTTTTCCTCGAAATTCAGGAAGAGATTTTATGACATCTAAACTTTCCTCACAATTGATCGTTGAATCTATTGATTCTGTTGCATATTCAGCAACATTATCGGAATTACTAAAAGCCTGCAACTGACGTCTAACTTGTTCTACCTCGCTACGCAGCGAGGCGGTGCTAGCAGCTATAAGTCGCGACACAACATCCATATTGGACGTTCTATTGTTATTATTCACTATAGACATATCTGCAAATCTACTTCTCAACTCTTCCAGCTTTATTTTTGGTAAAATTTGAAAATTTTTTAATCACTTCTTTATTTTTTACACAATTTTTGTGGTTTTCTTTACACTTTTCACAATAGTGTAATCTCTCGTAACCTAAGCTACTAGATCTATTGCCCATATGCTATATTTATTCTTAATTAATTAATAATTTACAACTTTTAATTCTTAAAAATTATTTAATTTCTTCCTCATTATTGGAAGATCCTTTCAGATCCAACTTGGTGATGTCGTTTGCTTGCTAAAGATGTTTGCATACAGTGATTTTCCCTCAATTGAGTGCGTTTTTCCTTTTTTTCCTTGTAGAATTATTATATTTTGTAGAATTGCTCGATATTTTGTTTTATTATTGAAGTGAAAACTTCTTTAGAATCGTTGGGAGTGATTTGAGACCCGATGAAACGAAAAAGCGACACCAAAAAGAAGAAGAAAAAAGATATACGTATATATATGTATGTATAGAAAATGCTTCATTACCAGGCACACAGAAGGATGGCATAAGCAAATTTAAATTTGTGAATTTATATATGTATGTATATATGCGGATATATGTATATATGTTGTGTGTAAGTACATATGTGCCTCGCCACAGCAAAACATACGGTAAAATTTCTCAAGAAATCCAGCGGGCATTCATAGGCACAGCATTGCATGTACAGTAGGGCGGGTCGATTTAAAAATCGCTATTTTTTCTCTTAAGAAATTTATTTAGTCAGAACATATGTAAATGAATGAATGTGAGTTATAGAAAAAAAACTAAAAAGTTCGACCCATATTGGGGGACATCAGAAATCGTTTTAGAGGTATTGTTCCTTCGGCAAAATTTCTTATTCTGATCCCTAGAATATGATTTTCACAGAGCAATGGGCGATTTTTTTGCCTTCCCACAAATCGACCCGGCCTAATGTACAGTAACCTTGAACAGGCAGCTGCGGTTGTCGAGCATTTAGAAACATATATTTACATACATATATGGGTGCAAACATATTTACGGAGCCGCGGGCACTCGACTTGACAAAAATTGAATATTGGCAAATAATTCTACGCGAAATATTCCAATATTGACTATTTTCGAATTGTCGAGAAAATTAGCATATGGGCGGCTCGTTTTATGAATGAAAGTACTTGCTCTTAGAACTATGAGCTCGAATTTATAAATCAATTTTTTGATGATGAGTTTTTGTTGCACAGTACAATAGTTGAAACTGTTCGGTGCCGCCGCGACTGTTCAGCGCTATGGCAACTAGGATGATGGCCGCTACGCCTGCGCCTATTAATGCATTTTGTTCTTGTAGTCGCTAGGCATAGAATTTTAGCTTTGGACGACATACGCATTTACAGGAATAAAGTGAGTGGCCTGTGTGTGCGGTTGTATGTAGATGCATATGTGTATATTAATAAGCATTGTTTTGCTGGAAGTTCAGAACACAAATATGTATGTACGTACATAGGCTAGGCCATAGTATAGCATACATACATATGTATAAAAAATTCAAACCAATTCTCTTTCCGAGACTTGGTTGGATAATGAAAACATTTTCGACATTCCCAATTTTGATATTGTAGTTCAATTTAAAAGACCACAAACGAGAGCAGGCGGTGTTGCAATATACCACAATCAAAATGACGGTGCTCGTATTGTAACTCCACAGATAGATCTGAATGCACAGCAACTAGAATGTCTGTTCAGCTCTCTAAAGTGGGAGAAAGATGTGCATGCAAAACCAGATTGAGCAATGGAAAAACAGTTTTAATTGTGGCAATTTATATTTCACCGAATCAATCAATAAATAGCATCACGGAATTCATTCACGAAAATTTAATAAAGTATACACCAGAAGTATCGCGGTTACTTAGAAAAGATTACGATAAAGTTCCAATGATTTTAAGTGGCGATTTTAACGTAAATTTTGCATTGGGCACAGCGGTTCCTTTAATTGATTTTCTCAATACAACATACAATTTAAAAATGTGTAACAATCGAACTGAATCGACAACACGATCAAAAACAACAATTGACGCGGTATTTCAAAGATATGTTGACAACATCGAAACCAAAGCATTTGTATCATATTTTAGCTATCATAAGTCACTCGTATCATTTGTTGAAATTGAAAACATTGAGGATGAATAACAATAAAATGAAGAAAATAAAATATGAACTTTATAGCAATATTATAATGAACCTATAATTATCCCGCTTCTAATGCTGCTTTCGTCTCATTCTCTCTCAGTTTGTTTTACGGAAGGTTTCACTTCTATCGCGTCTAACCGTTAGACTGGTATTTTTTTTTCTTTTTGTTTTATTTTTTTTTTTAGACTAGGATACTTTTTGGTTTTCTCCTTTTTTTTAGTCTTTAATTTTTTTCTTTTTGTTTTATTATTTTTTTAGACTAGGATACTTTTTGGTTTTCTCCTTATAGTACACAACTTTTATTTGGTCCACCAGAACTTAAACAGCTCCTGGCAGGATCGCCAATTAACTTTTGCTTCAATAGCAAAAGCTTTTTAAAAAATGTGAGTCTTCATTGCACTTCGGATAAAAACTGATCCGAAACTTTATTAATTTCAATATTTATACAGAATCTGCTTACAACTACATTCATAAGTGAAGCTTAAATCTTGGGTTAATTCTACGTATGTCTTAATTCTATTGAAAGCGGACCATACGTGATATGTGATGTCCACTTCCTCCATTAGCAAACTGTCAATGACATGTTTGACACTTTCGCTAATGGTAAGCGCTTATATTTATTGTTTATTTCTTGGGAAGTGGCTTGCGCTATTAATCTATGGTTAATTGTTTACATACTGGGTTAGTGGTGTGTGGTATAGGAGGCGTTAACTTGCATATAAATTCATTTCAAGAAATATAAATATACATACATATGTATATGCTTTGGCTGTAATACGTTCATAGCATTTATGGATGATGTGAAATCATATATGCAGACAAATAAACATATTGGTGTCAACATTCAAGTATGCAAAACATACTTGAGTGAAACCAGATATGAAAAAGAAAACAAAGTAAATTAAATACAAATAATTGCAACTATGTTCAAAATAAAAGTAAATTATTTGCACGGTGCTGGGTAGAATATTAAACATACATATTTACATATCTAAATATGTATGTTCTTAGGGTATATTTAAGATCTAAAAAATGAGAAAAGGCAGTTTTTGCCTAGCAGTGAGGAAGACCAGTCATGGTCGGTTAACCTTTTATAAGAATAAATCGATTAAAAAATTATTTGACTATTGTTTATTATTTAACTCCAAATCTAAAGTCAGATGAACATAACCGGCGCAGTCGGGAAACGGATCTAAAGAAAAGAAAAAGGAATTAACGTTAGAAATTTTTACGTACAGTAAAATTATAAATTAAAATAAAATAAGACCATAATAAAAAAAATAATAATAATAAACTAAAAGGGCAACAACTCAAATAAAAAGAATAGAATAAAATTTAAATAAAATCAGTTAAAGAAATAGTGGCGGCGTAACAAAGTGGAATCCGGCGGCGTATAATCAAGTGGAATACGGAAGACAACGACAAATACAAATACTTAAGGCAGCGGGAGAATTTAAGAAATGTTAACACAAAACTACGGATTCGGCAGCTGTAGCAGATTAGCACATTTATTTACTGGGTATACAGAGTTAAGGAAAAGCAGAGTGGATGGTAGATTTCGGTCCACCTATTGGTGTGAAAGGTATTTTTTATTCTATACGGCGGAAAATGTAAGCAGGTGGTTATACATAGATATATAGAATATAATAATTTATTTTTAACATTTTGCAAAAGTTAGGATACTCGAATTAAAAATTATAGTGCGAATTCAAAAATGCAATAAAGAGGTATCAGTCCCTTTTAAGTTTAAACCAAAAATAGAATACCATATAAGCACAACTAATGTGACATGCTATGTCATTTGTAATTAAATTGAGCATATTGAAAATTTTCATCTCTTAATGTCTAGAAATAAAAGGAACTAATGCATTTGGCACTCTTGAATCTAAAAAAATAATTTTTTTCTCGGAAAATAAGTCATCTAAAACTAATAAAACACTATTACATTATCTGTAAATATGAATTAAGATTTCTGCACACATTAAATATGGTATGGACGTCATGCAATTATTCATCCAGCCTAAAGCCCAACTAAGAAACTCTTTCGAATCAAATAAAAACTAATAATCAGGCTTGTTGTGTATTCCGGTTCGGTAAAAGCAATCGGCAATCAATTTTTTTTTTTCTTTTCAATTAAGTTTTAATACATTTTTTCCTTTTGCCGAGTCGGAAAGAAAATGGCCCAAAATATGGAGTCTTGGTTAATAGCGAAGTAATAATAGTAATTGCGTTACTACAGCAAAATGCTGCATATCAAAGAACCATCTTAAGACAAAAGGTGGAAAAAGATTTGAAATATCTACAGCCCTTTGAAGGAAACATAAAGATGTTGCCCTACTTTATTCAAACAATTGATAGGATTTTGGGGGAATATCCAGAGCAACAGGATCTGGTGTATAGAGTGCTTTTTGATTTAAAGATATCAGGATCAGCCAAACATTTTCTATCTCTGACCCCACCAGAAAATTGGGAGGAGTATAGAACCAAGTTAAAGCAGCATTTTCGGTTAACAAAAGACCAAATGTCGATAACAATATGTAAGAGTAGGGAGTATAAGTGAACTCAGAAAAGATAAGGAGAAAATTGATAATATCACCGAATTTAGTGTTTTAAGTGAAAATGGTGATGCGATGAAGGAGATATTCATGGGAATGCTCCTTCGAAGAATAAAGCAATTGGCGGCAGGTACGTTTGCCTGCACAGCAAGAAACAGAGTGTCATGGCCACAAATGTCGGCTTGTATAAGTTAATACCACAAAAGCTAAAGTTGACGTTCACACGCGCAAGGCAATTTCTGCTGACGCTATGTCTGCTAACTTTAGGTGTCATATCACCCAAAGTCAGAAATCGTGGGAAACAGGTATGGCAAGGGTTTGATGCATGTGACAACATTCCGCCGCAAGCTTAGGTTAAGAACAAAATGTCAAATTTAAGTTAGTTCGTTTTAGACTCAATAAAGTAAAGATGTGCCTATGAGCACATAAAAAAATATTTTTTTTAAGTTTGAATCTGATGAGAGGTTAACTGGCGCCCAACGTTTTTCGGTTTAAGTGCGGAAAGAGTAATTAAAAGTTTTGGTCAATTGCCTAAAAGGAGCAGAGTTCCAGTGCGAAAAAAAATAAAAATTTAAAATTATTTCGGTCAGTTCGCGAAAATATGCCACCGTACCGTACGCACAAAACTTATACAAATTAAGCCAGCCCGCGAAAAAAAAACATAAAGGAAGATAAGTCGCCGAGCTGCAAGGATATCCCACCAAAAAATTAACCGGAACGAACCAATCCTGTTGTGTCCATCCGCAGGCAACCTCGCAACGTCGTCTCCTGTCCAGGACCCCCAGTAGAACGAAATAAAACGCTCAAAAAGGACAACTCCGCCAGAAGCAGCGAAGGATTAAGAGTAAGAAACTAGAAATAAGAATTTAAAAAAAAAATTAAAGTTTGTGAGAATAATTAAATAATAATATAAAGCAAAATTGTTAAAAAAAAAATAAAACAGAAACTAAAATTTGTGAAAATAATTTAGTAATAATATAGTGTAAATTTGTTTAAACAAGAACGTTAACATTTATTAAATGAATAGGATAATAATAACAAAATAGAATAAAGTTGGACTTAAAACAATCCTTAAATCGAAAAATTCTTGCTGCAATTTTAACGATACCCTAATTTCGGGAAGAAGAAAAAAAAGCAAGATAAATATCTTTTTTGTCTCTTTTTTACTTCAAAAATAATAAAAAATATCATACAATGGCTACAAATAATAATATAATTAGGCCACCTGTATTGACTGGTCAATTACAACCAAACACAGAAATGCCAAGTTAAATGCGTACCCAAATTGCAGAATTAGTAAATAGATTAGTTGAGGCTAGATTAGGACAAAAACAAACCCCAACACTAGAGGTTGATCAGACCATGACCAACTCAAACAATATAGGGGAACTAGACAAAACTCACGACGTGGTTCGAAGCCTTCGAGAATTGTCTGGCGAACCAAAGGAATTCAGCTCTTGGAAAAAGAGTGTTAAAAGGATAACACAGATTTACGAGCTCATCTGCGGTAGCCCAAAATACTTCGGTATTTTAAGCGTAATTCGAAATAAAATCACAGGTCAAACGGACGCAGCTTTAGAATCTTATAATACGTCTTTAAATTGGAAGGCAATTTGCAAGTGTCTCACCCTCCACTATGCGGATCAAAGAGACCTCGGTACACTTGAGTACCAAATGAATTCACTTCTTCAAGGACAGTTGACCACACAACAATTTTACCAAAACGTTTACTCACATTTATCCCTAATTTTAAATAAGACATCCTGTATGGACATGAGTCACGAAACACTATGCATCATGACCCAAACATATAGAAATAAAGCTCTCGATACATTCATTCGTGGTTTGAACGGCGATTTACCCAAGTTGCTAGGAATGAGAGAGCCAGCTGATCTCCCTCAAGCCTTACATCTTTGTCTGAAATTGGAAAATCAATATTTCAGGAGAAATTACGCTCATGTATTAACAAAAAATCTTCAAAATCCTCATCAAAATCATCTTGTAATCCCCCCTAGGAATCCTTTTAATCGTATCAATCCAAATAATAGAGGAACCCGAAATTTTTATCCAGAATTAGAATATCTCCCACAGCCTCAAAGAAATCCTTATACTGCCGCAAACCCTGGTTTCGGATATAATTATCACTACATTCTAATAATTTTAGAAATAACCCTGTACCACCTCCTCGTCCTTCTGAGCCTAAACCACAAAAAAAACCAGAGCCAATGGAAATAGACCAAAGCGCGCAAACACGAAACGTAAATTATATGAATCGACCGTCGCAAAATAATAATTATCAGAGAAAAAGACCAGCATCCACACAGCTTTTCACAGACAAAAGGCAGCGAAATTTCAACATAGAAACCCAAGACTATGAAAACGCTATGGACAACGATGAATTCTTACACGACTATATTTATCCTTCCGAAAATCCTGAAGAGAACTATCCAACAGAATGCAACTCCTCAGAAAATATTGATTTTACAGATATTCATTTTTTAGGATGAATAACTCTTCATTGCCTTACATAGAATGCAAAACATGTAATGGAGAGTTAATGAAAATACTAATAGACACTGAATCTAATAAAAATTATGTAAAGCCCCAGTTTGCAAAAAAAAACCTGTTAAAAATAAGAACCCATTCTTCGCAACCTCTATAGGTGGAAATATATATATATAAATATAACTATCACACATCATACTTTTGTAAATGTTTTCGGATTGGAAAACACCACCACAACATAAAATTATCTCTCACTGCAAATGAGGTGATGCTCATACACCCCGACTATTCAAAGGAATTCCAATTAACAACAGATGCGTCTGACTACGCAGTCGGAGCAGTACTCTCGCAAAATGATAAGCCCATTGCATTCATTTCACGAACCCTAAGTAAGTCAGAAGAACATAACGCAACGAACGAGATGGAAATGTTGGACATTATCTGGGCCTTAAACAACTTACGAAACTTCCTTTACGGATCAACCAAAATTAAGATATTTACTGACCACCAACCGCTGACGTACGCACTTAGTACTAAGAATAACAACAATAAAATGAAAAGGTGGAAAGCCATCCTGTAGGAATATGATTACGAACTCCAATATAAACCAGGAAAGGCAAATGTGGTTGCTGATGCATTTTTTTTGCTACCAGCATTAAAATCATTTCACGCCATTATAGGGAATGATTCACTAAAAGAATTAGACGCCGTTATACACGCAAAGGATAACTACATGTCAATAGGCAACAAATTAAAAATTAAATTGAAACAACAATCCTCACAAGACGTAAATCTTATCAATATTAGATCAGAACATTTAAATAAAATTGAAAAAGCGAAACTGCAAGACTTAGTGAATGATTTTAATAAGTTATTTGCCGACCCCGAAGAAAAGTTAACTTTTACTACCACAGTAAAAGGCGAGATTCGCACTACAACAGACAGACCAGTTTATTCCAAAAGTTATCCCTACCCAATGTGCTTAAAAGAGCAAGTAGAAAAACAAATTAAAGAATACTTACGTGATGGAATCATTCGACAATCTAGATCGCCCTATAATGCCCCCGTATGGGCCGTACCCAAGAAATTGGACGCATCAGGAGAAAAGAAATATCGAATGGTAGTTGACTATAGGAAGTTGAATCTAGTGACGGTGCCCGACAAATATTCCATTCCTGAAATAAATGATGTATTGTCTCAACTTGGCAAAAACAAATACTTTTCAACAATCGATTTAATGAGCGGATTTCATCAAATTCCACTTAAAGAATCAGATGTTGAAAAAACAGCATTTTCTATTAACAACGGCAAGTATGAGTTTACTCGATTGCCTTTTGGGCTATATTTAAGAGGGTCCTCGATGACATTCTCAGGGATCATATCGGTAAGCGATGCTATGTTTACACGGATGATATCATTATCTTCAGTACAGACCTAGAAACTCATTTCAATGACATTAAAATTATTTGCGAGACTCTAGAGCAGTGGTCGCCAACCTTTTCAATGTGTTGAGCTACTTTCAAGATTTTGAAATAAACAGCGAGCTACTTGCACAAGCCAACATAAATTAAATAATACACAGTTATATTCGACATACAATACATGTATTTATTTTACTAATATACGTTCTATATATAATAAACTTATGACTTATAGTGCTTATACTTATGCATAACTACATCCATGTTCACACCTATGTATCAATCGTAACAAAATTTTTTGCAGTCATAATGGCAAATCACAAGCGACTTAAAAAAACAACAAAATAGTAATCTTCTATAGTATTATTTTAAAACATGGCGCTTATTCTGACTAAACTACAACACGTACAGATATGAAATATATATCAAAAGAAAGGTTTTGATGAGCATATTTCCGGAAAATTATAAAAATTAAAATTGGTTAATTAGTTCATGAAATATTTGCGTGTAAAGTTATCAAAATTTTCATATTGATAACAGCGATGTCTATGCAAAGCAGGTTGACACACAAATATACGCACATATGTATATGAGTACGTTTGCTTTGTTTAGCTCCCTTTCTAATGAGCACAGCATTGTATACATTTGGATTCTCAATAATTGTTTTGCTTTGTTATCCTCACTAATAAATACATATGTATGTATTCATGAACATAGTCCCAACGGTTGCTGCGAATTTTTTTCAGAATTTTGTTGTGATCGCAATAATCTTCTTCTTCTATCTTCTTCTATAGTATCTTCTATAGTATTATTTTAAAACATGGCGCTTATTCTGACTAAACTACAACACGTACAGATATGAAATATATATCAAAAGAAAGGTTTTGATGAGCATATTTCCGGAAAATTATAAAAATTAAAATTGGTTAATTAGTTCATGAAATATTTGCGTGTAAAGTTATCAAAATTTTCATATTGATAACAGCGATGTCTATGCAAAGCAGGTTGACACACAAATATACGCACATATGTATATGAGTACGTTTGCTTTGTTTAGCTCCCTTTCTAATGAGCACAGCATTGTATACATTTGGATTCTCAATAATTGTTTTGCTTTGTTATCCTCACTAATAAATACATATGTATGTATTCATGAACATAGTCCCAACGGTTGCTGCGAATTTTTTTCAGAATTTTGTTGTGATCGCAATAATCTTCTTCTTCTATCTTCTTCTATAGTATCTTCTATAGTATTATTTTAAAACATGGCGCTTATTCTGACTAAACTACAACACGTACAGATATGAAATATATATCAAAAGAAAGGTTTTGATGAGCATATTTCCGGAAAATTATAAAAATTAAAATTGGTTAATTAGTTCATGAAATATTTGCGTGTAAAGTTATCAAAATTTTCATATTGATAACAGCGATGTCTATGCAAAGCAGGTTGACACACAAATATACGCACATATGTATATGAGTACGTTTGCTTTGTTTAGCTCCCTTTCTAATGAGCACAGCATTGTATACATTTGGATTCTCAATAATTGTTTTGCTTTGTTATCCTCACTAATAAATACATATGTATGTATTCATGAACATAGTCCCAACGGTTGCTGCGAATTTTTTTCAGAATTTTGTTGTGATCGCAATAATCTTCTTCTTCTATCTTCTTCTATAGTATCTTCTATAGTATTATTTTAAAACATGGCGCTTATTCTGACTAAACTACAACACGTACAGATATGAAATATATATCAAAAGAAAGGTTTTGATGAGCATATTTCCGGAAAATTATAAAAATTAAAATTGGTTAATTAGTTCATGAAATATTTGCGTGTAAAGTTATCAAAATTTTCATATTGATAACAGCGATGTCTATGCAAAGCAGGTTGACACACAAATATACGCACATATGTATATGAGTACGTTTGCTTTGTTTAGCTCCCTTTCTAATGAGCACAGCATTGTATACATTTGGATTCTCAATAATTGTTTTGCTTTGTTATCCTTACTAATAAATACATATGTATTCATGAACATAGTCCCAACGGTTGCTGCGAATTTTTTTCAGAATTTTGTTGTGATCGCAATAATCTGCTTCTTCTATCTTCTTCTATAGTATCTATAGTATTATTTTAAAACATGGCGCTTATTCTGACTAAACTACAACACGTACAGATATGAAATATATATCAAAAGAAAGGTTTTGATGAGCATATTTCCGGAAAATTATAAAAATTAAAATTGGTTAATTAGTTCATGAAATATTTGCGTGTAAAGTTATCAAAATTTTCATATTGATAACAGCGATGTCTATGCAAAGCAGGTTGACACACAAATATACGCACATATGTATATGAGTACGTTTGCTTTGTTTAGCTCCCTTTCTAATGAGCACAGCATTGTATACATTTGGATTCTCAATAATTGTTTTGCTTTGTTATCCTTACTAATAAATACATATGTATTCATGAACATAGTCCCAACGGTTGCTGCGAATTTTTTTCAGAATTTTGTTGTGATCGCAATAATCTTCTTCTATAGTATCTATAGTATTATTTTAAAACATGGCGCTTATTCTGACTAAACTACAACACGTACAGATATGAAATATACATATATCAAAAGAAAGGTTTTGATGAGCATATTTCCGGAAAATTATAAAAATTAAAATTGGTTAATTAGATCATGAAATATTTGCGTGTAAAGTTATCAAAATTTTCATATTGATAACAGCGATGTCTATGCAAAGCGGGTTGACACACAAATATACGCACATATGTATATGAGTACGTTTGCTTTGTTTAGCTCCCTTTCTAATGAGCACAGCATTGTATACATTTGGATTCTCAATAATTGTTTTGCTTTGTTATCCTTACT